>CM055406.1:2503795-2555490 GCA_029228625.1 Pseudolycoriella hygida
AAAAAAAATTTTCTCCGAAAAAAATTTTTCTCCAAAAAAAATTTTTCTCCAAAAAAATTTTTCTCCGAAAAAAATTGTTCTCCAACACCTTCGGCTACCATCGGAACACTCCGTATCACCTTCGGCTACCTTCGGAATACTTTTTGTCACCTTCGCCTTCCTTCGAAACACTTCGTGTCACCTTCGGCTACCTTCGGAACACTTCGTGTCACCAATTCTTCCCACTGATTCATATAACTTTCCCGAAGGTATTCTTATACAGAATTTAGCAAAAAATCCAAGATGGCGTCACTTTGATAGTTGGCAGCCATTTTCTGATGATACCAAGAGGTTCTCCTGATGAAACTCTATAACTTTCTAGAAGAAATCGTCTCTCTAAGTAGTGTTATTCCGGAGCTAAAATTCGAAAACTGAAAAAGCATAAACGAAAATCCAAGATGGCGCCGCTATGACAACTGGCAGCCATTTGCTTAAGAAACAAAAAAATTCTCCTGACCAAACTCTATAACTTTCTAGAAGAAACCAACTCTCTAAGTGTTATCATTCCGGAGTTAAAATTCGAAAACCAAAAAAAACCTAATTTATTGCTTGGGAAAATTCAAGATGGCGCCGGTTTGACCGCTGGCAGCCATTTTCTTAAGATCACAAAAAATTCTCCTGACCAAACTCTATAACTTTCCCGAAGAAACCATTTCTCTATCTATTGTCACTCCGAAGCTAAAGTTCGAAAACTCCGAGCATTACCTAAAAAGCCCTCAAAATTGACCACTTTTCCACATGCCACGGGTTTTCCAGAATTTTCCCGGAAAAGCGGCATATGAAATTTTTCATTTGTGGCCGAGAGTGTGTAGTGTGTAAGTCAACATGGAGAGTAGACGTGTCTTCTAGTTTTATCTTGTTTTTTTTTCGAATCGAGTTTTAGAGACTAACGATAAATTTTCGTATGAATCTAAATTTGTATATGTTTTGTAACAATTATAAACATCATCATTATTTCTCGACATAAATAAATAAAATAAAAGAGCGACCAGTGACAAAATCGTTGCAAAAAAAAAACGGAATTGATGAACAATGATGCGTTGCTTTCTCGATACACAATGGATTTCGACCTTCAACTACAACAAAAGCCCTGTTTCAATTATTAATATTTGGCTGCATTATTGAGTTTTGGTCTTCCGACTTTGTCAAAATCTGCATCTTAATTAGTGTTTCATGGATGGAAGTTTTAGGCGTTGCTATTTAGTAGCGAACATGCAACATTAATTATATGCCTGCGCTCATTACTCCAAATTAACACAAGCAAGACATTAGACATTGTAAGGTGACCATGGCGTTTTTTACGAAGGATCAGCAACTCTATAATTGAATTGGTTGACCTCAGACAAATCTACGTCGTGAGTTTTGGTGTTTAGTGTCGTACTGTTAATTTCATTTCTTGTAATGATTTCTAGTGAACTATTCCTACCTCTTCTAATCTAATTTTATTTCTTGTTTATAAGTAAAAGCTTATTATTTCTTGTTTTTTATACTTCCGTTAGAGACGCAGCTTTAAGTTCATTTTGTTGATCAATTAATATTAAGTATGTTATTGTTGTTACGCATCGATATCGTATAAAAGCAAGCAAACGAAAATATGCTCCTTCAAGGTGCCATGCACATTGGAGCTATTTTATTTCATTGTAACTATATTTCTTGAACCATAATAAATAAATAAAAATAAAATAAATAGACTGACAATCCCTGAAAATTTCAGGAAGATCGGCTGTCTAGTTTTCGAGATCGAAAATTATTAATATATAGAACATAGATAGATAGATAGATAGAACATAGATGTATAGAAACCGACAGATCAGAAAAAAAGTTTCCATAATGGTGAGAACAATAGAAAAATTTATTCTCCATGCAAAAATGTCATTTTCAAACCTCGATATCTGCCAATTTTCAACCGATTTTGTTGAGTGAGGGCTCGTTTGAAAGCTGCTGCGACGTAGTTTTTTTTTTAATAATTTGGAGGGGTAGGGGGCGAGGGGAAAAAACTCAAAAGTTCTCCTATATATGGCTCCTTGTCCCAAAGGTTTTTGTATGGAGTTTTTTTGGGTTTGTGGGTATGATTGACCTATTTGAATAACAAACAAAATGAGAAAAATGACAAAAACGAAGTAGAGTTAGCATTAAGATTGTCGAAAAATAGATGATGGATGGATACGCTGTGTAACTAAGCAACCTTCGATGTGAGGGCAGCACGTTTATTTATTTGTATTTTAAATAAACGATTGCTTCTAAACTTATGATCATAAAACTTGCACAAAATGTACACTACTCGTTAATTTAACTTTATCTCAATAACCATTGAACTAGATAGACACTAAATTGTATCCCACACAAAAATTTATTGGGATGATAAATAAAACGAATATTTAAAAAAAGCGGTGAAAATCATTCCACTTCTTCTGGAAATTGTAAAATCATCAGTAGTTAAGAATCAAGTTCATAGATGAACTAAATCAACTTCTTTAAACTGAGGTTTTCTTGAAGAAGTAGATACGATTTTCAAATCAAAAGAATTTGGTTATTTGTAGATATGACTGAAAAATTTCATGAATACGTCTTGAAATAAAAAAAACAATTTTCCATTTTGATTCAACTTCATACGGAAAAAAGGCGAAGTTCTCTTTGTTTTAAATTATATGGTTGCCATTGTTTGACTCCTTTCTTGACTTATTTACCTTTTGGTTTTTTTGTATCACATAGATATGTAGGCGCACTGAACAATAGGGCTGGTTGTGTCCTTGCAAAATTACCGAAGCATATAATTTCACTTTGGTGAAATTGACAACATTCCAATTTAGAAGGAGCCGAGAGACAAACAAAGTGGAAACTCAAGAACTTACTAATCGCGTTGTCATGTTCGTAAATATATTTATTCCATTCCGCAAATTGAGTCAGACGTTTGATAACCTTGTGTGTACTTTTGGTACGTTTCGACATTTAAATCCGTTCCCATGTCTTATTAATTTTCGGAATTTCTAAATCAACATTTAAAACGCTAAAACCAAATCAAACTTTGTATACCTATATGTAGCATCGTTAAATTCAGACTGAAAAGGGCCATCCATAAAGTGCGTACTTCTAAAATTCTTTTTTTTTACAAACCCTTCTCCCTGGAACAGCGCTTCTGCCCTATGTAATGTAAGAAGTTTGAAGCGATACTGGACGTTTTCGCGACCCCTCTTAAAAAATACAATGCTTTTATGGTTCTGCGGTAGTCCGTATAAATTTTAAAGAACTGTCAAATCATTTTTTTGCTGATTTTAAGCTGAAAATTAGCGTTGGACCTAAATATTATTAACGGAATCCGTAGATCTGATGCTTGCGAAGCGATTGACAGATAGCTGGAAAACATTATTTATGATTTGGAACCACATTTGATCAGCTAACACGTGCTTTGGTATATTTGACCTAAGAGTTTATGAGTTCGTGTTTGTCTTGTGCCTAAGAAACAGATACAAATTTTTCCAGGTATCTGTCAATCGTTCCGCAAGCATCAGATCTACTGATTTCGTTAGTAATATTTGGTCAAATGCTGATTTTCAGCTAAAAATCATAGATTTTTCAATGATTTGACAGTTCTTTAAAAAAGTGCAATTACGGCAGTAGGCAGTATGAATGCTGTACAAAATAGTAAGCCCAAAGCGAAGAGAAATATTTTTAAAATAATCCGAGAAAACTAGTCGTTGTCGTGCTTTCTCCGAAGGTAACGACTAGTTTTCTCGGATTATTTTGAAAATATTTTTGAACAAAAATAGAATGTTTTAAGGGCGAAACATGAGAAACATACGCTAATCAACAAGGGTTATGCAATTAACTGGTCAAAAAATCATTTAAAGTGCCTCAAAACAATCGGAAATTCGAAGGCAAATTGCTGGAAGAGTGTTTTGTTTTGTTTCGTATGTTTTGTTTTGTTTCTAAACACGTTGAGTTTACAAAAACGATATTATTTCTTTTCTCTGAACAAGAAATGACTTGCAATTGGAGAGAGTTGAGAGCAAAAGATACTGTGTCAGTCTGTTTCTATGATTTAGAGCATTTAGATTGACAGTTAAGTTGGATAAATGTCCGATATAGGTGAACATGGTTTGGAAACGAAATTTGAAAAACAAGTACATTCAGTACAGATTCATCGAAAATCTTGGACATATTTTCACTTCGTTGCTCTTATCTCAACTGCAACTAACTTCGTTATAATAAGGTTACCATAACAGTAACTAAAGTGAAATTACTACGAACCGAGATAGTGTAGACATGACAATTATACTAGATTCGATCCCAGCGCTTTTGTGACCAACCGTATTTTGCTATGGTCGCTCATGTAGGATTTTTAATTTTGTGCGCGTCAAAAATTTCTTTAACAAAATGTTTTATTCAGCTATACATAGAAATGAATTGTTTGTGTGCTTCATATTCAAATTGTATGTTAATCGTTCTAAATGTATTTTACCGTATCTCCTACACGGTGTGGTTGAAAGAGTGCTAATTGAAAGTTGAAGGTACATCCGTTTTTTTTCTTGATCTTCGTTACTGGTCTCAATTAGATGATTTTCACATAAAAAAACATTAAGGTGAGGCGGTGGCTTCTAGTAGCAATTTTACTTCGAGCATTGAGACCCACTTCATGGCCGATTTTCGCATAAAAAACTTTTCAATCGTTTTATTTTTTATTGTTTTCTGAGATGCCAGTCATCATTGCTTTTCTAAGGATACCAAACAAGCCATACTTCAATTGATACGAGAGCATGTATAGGCCGAAATTGGATTGGTCTGACACTCACACACTCGAAATTTTATAGTTTCAATATTTTATTCAGACATAATTACCGTAACCGAAATTCTCATACATTTTTCCGGTTAACCGTACAATTCGACCGAAATTTGACAGATTGATTTTTGCGTATAAAACTGAAAGAACAGAAAAACTATAACACTGGTGGGTCCGGCATTTGTGACGCATTTTTTTAATCAAATGTGAAAATATTTTGAAAGTTTTTTTTGCGTTTCGAAACGTTCAGCGTCACCCAAATTGATATCAGTTGTTTTGGAAGAAGGGACAAGGACTTGCGTCACATTTCCCTTTTAAAAGGGTTTTTCTTGTGATTATGAATTGCTAGGATGAGGAATCGACAACTGTCCACACCGATTTCGGAAAATTAGAAAGTATTCTAATTCGCGTCAATTAATTGCGATTCTCCTGTCAAAGCACGAACGTATTTTATCAAAATTGCAAATTCGTCGTATTTCGATGATTCTTATGTCACAGAATTGCTCAGATCGACAATTCAAATTGCTCGTTTGTTTTCTCTTTAAATCATACTGACAGTTGCTCTGCGTAACACACTAGAAGGAGAACCAGTCACTTCATAAGTGCTGCTATGAACTAAGCAATGCCATTGGAATTATACTTGATCTCTTGATCTGAAAAATTTTGGATATGAAACTAATGGGTGTGTAGCCTTTTCGATGTGTTTGTTTAAATTTACCAGGAAGTCCACAACTATTTTATTCATTCTGAGTGTAATGGTTTCAAGCACAGAAAGTCCAATTCATTACTTGAAGAATACTTCATCAAACTGGAACATTTACCATTACAAAGTTCTTTTACACATCGAACAGCCTTCATTTTTTCTACTACGAAGGATATAATGGGCGCGGAATATGGCACAATTTTCTTAAATTAACAAAGTGTTAATTATGTTCCTTAACCAAACCAGAGAAATGCAAAATAAATTCCACGCACAAAACAACATTTTACCAGCTGTACGTGAAACACCAGATAATTGATGGAAAATATTTCATTTGAGAAATACCAAATGAATCGTAATTTAATAAATAACAAATTTTAAATAACCAAATTCAAGAGAATCAGAAATTATTTCTATGTGCCTTCAAACGTTGAACAAAAACATAGAAATGAAAACAAAAGAATAAAAAAATGCCTCAATAAATTAGGAAATATACTTACATGTTGTATTAACAATCTATGGAAAATTCATGGTTATTCGTCTAACATATATTTTCTAACAAATTAATGTTTCGTGTAAAGTAAAGTGTAATATAAAATAACATTGAATTCTTACACCAAAAAGCTATGAAAGCAGCGCTTACGATCTTTATTATCCTTGATTTGTACACACACAGAAATTCCTCATTGGCAGCTTAACAGCAATAAATTCTTATTCCTTCTGAACACACATTTTTTTTACATAGCATTAATAGAGGTATATATTTCCGAGTCGGTTTTTCGGTTTAATATATTTTCTATTTTTCCTTTTTTACATAAACCGATATAACAGATATATGCATATAGATATATATTTGACTCACAACACTCACACCAGAGTTTACTTCTTTTTTTTTTAATATTTAAACATCAAACTCATCATCACTGTGGATGCACACACAGTATAATTCATATAGCAGAAAAATATAGAAAAAAATCGTAGAGGACTGGCTATGAGGGAAGTCTTGAGGGATGGCAATTTATGATGATAAATGGAATCAAAAGTATCATAAATTCTAAAATCAGAATAAAAAAATCACCGTTACTCAAACACCATACCACAACGTTTAATTGAATTTTTTTATTTTGAAGGGAAAAACCGTTATCTCAATAATTTAATTTAATTTTTGTTTTTAACATAGTTATATTTTAACATTAAAATTCTTTAATGTCTTTTCATTTTTTTTACTTCAATTTTACAAACAAATATTGTTAGTTCAGTGATTACATTATTTTTTGTCACACAATCTGTCCGATTTCAATTGTTCCCTAGTGGGCTGTTTAAAAATAAAGCGATTTTTATTTAATTAATTTCAACTTGGGTTCTAAAAAAACCGATAGTTGTACAAAATTGAAATAATTGTTTCTTAACGATTTTATTTTTATACTTCGCAAAATATGAAATTGCGAAAAATATTTAATTGTTCACATTGCGAGCACTCAGATAAGACTGACATGGAAATGAAAAATATCAACGTGTAATACCCAGCGCTTATATAGGAGTGTCTAGTCTGTACCACGTGTCGCGCCCAACTGCAAAATTTCGGTAAAAGCTCGTCACGATAACGACTTCTTTGGAGCACTCACACAGCACTTTGCCATGGTATGGCAATGCTTTTTTTTTATTTCATATTCTTTTTTTGTACATATTCGTCTTGCTCAAGCGCACAGCAGCTATTCTCATTTTAGAATCATTTTCTATCACAAAATTTTCCCAGGGCTGTGTGGTGAGGCTTTCAAGGATTCCAGGGAATATGCTTGAGAGTTTTCTGTGATGATGAATATGAACTCTATTTTTGGTGTGTTTGTATTTTATCGTATGTATACATACAGAGATGGTGATATTTATTATGTGAATGTGATGTGAATGGATGTGTACTGTATAGGTTGGAATAGAAATTTATTGAAAAGTTGGGTGTTGTATTTGTATGCTTTTTTGTACTTTCATCTATAGGTACTTGGAATCATTATTATATATAAGCAATATGGAGCAGCGTATAGCTTGACAAATACAATATTTAATTAAAAATCTATTGAACCATTTGACTTAATTGTGTACAAGAATAATAATAATATTTTAATTGGATGAGAAAAAGTTTTTTTTGCAAGCGATTTGTCTCGGTATGATTATTAATTGTTCAGATCGTTGAACGATTCTTTTGCAGGATTCTCATTTTAAATTTTTTTTCTTCCGTTTTACATTTAATTTATTTTTTCTCATCATTCGAAATAGCAAAATAAGTTAAAATTATTATGACAATTAACAGAGGGTTTTTCTTATAAACGAGTTAGTGGATCTGTTTGTGTCTTTCATTCATGCAAAATCATATTTATTGAATGTTAACTTTCAAATTATATTGATCGTTGTTCCTATTCGTCTAAAAATTTTGCAATGAAGAGAAATTATAGAATGTGCGCCAAATTATTCCCAAATTTACATCTCTTCGCTATACCGATTAACGTTTCGTCAATCCCAAAATGAGAGTACCAAAGGTTTCGCTAGCCGCTAATAACCAGAGGTGTCAAAACCCCAATATTACGACAAATTATAAAAATATTGAGAGTTGGTAGCAAATTAAACTAGACAATGCTGATGCCATCGCCGGTACCGGTATTGTTGTCAGTGCTGGTGCTAGTACTGGAGCTGTTGGTGGTCATGTAAGCTGCATTTAAATTTTAGAGCAAATGAGCCAAGCAAGCATTTAGCTTTAGCAAATTAACTCCAAATTTAAAACATATTCTACAGCAAAATATGATTAAGAAATAGTCCTGACAATGCACTATTGACAAGAAGAGAATTTGTGGCTGGTAGACGTTTGGGTAATAAGAAAATCTTGAGAATTTATTATTAAGTCAACGGAAGGCCTCCCACATGTCCGAAATATTGAGAATTTGTCCGAAATGTTTTGCGAAAACATTCGAAACCTAGATTTTTTTAATCCGATAAATCGCCTGCGGCGCATTTTCTTTTCTTAACAGCAGGTCTTCTTATTTAAAATTTGAAATTCATTTCAGTGAAGCTCCTTAAATTGCAAGATGGACAGTGATGAATGGTAAAAGTGTGACGGAAAAAAAAACATATGAAGGGACCCGTACGTATCAGAATAGATGCGGCAAACAGAGTTGATGTTACGAAAAGACTCGAACGTATTTAAGTAAATATTGGCCTAACTCTGAAGTGTATGAAATTGCGTCCACATTAAATTGTATTGGAAATTACCGGGCAATAGGGCAATATTGAAAAACCCGTCCGAAGAAACGGTGTGAAAAAACCTTTCCGAAAGCACAAAATTGACCCCCAAATAGAGAAAAATGTTCTCCTCAATTTTCTCTATAGTAAAAAACCATTTCTTGGACCGACCTAGGGCCCTAAATCTAAATTTTTTCTGTAAGTAATAATATTGTATGTTTGATATTATTAGTTTTTAAGACTGATTTATTATCGGGCTTAGGCCTGTTAGCTGGTCTCTAAACAAATAAAAAAAAAGTAGAGGCTTCGAACACATACTTCCATAGACAAAAATGTTTTCCTCAATTTGCTCTGCAACATAGCAAAAAATTTTTTTTTTGTAGGACCGACATGAGGCCCACTTGAGCCACAAGCCCAAAAGTTTCTTTTATAAATTGTCAGTCATGCCTATATCTTTCAAACAAAGAAACATTTTTGAAAATAGGAAAAGATTTACTCGAGTTGTGTACAAAATACACGTGGGGCCCTAACAGAGACTCGTTTGTAGTGCCCTACCTAACTCCGAGGACTCAAATCCAAAAACGTTTCTTCCACAAATTGTAGTTGATGAACAGATCTTTCAAACAAAAGAAAGTTTATGACAATCGGGTTATGCACAAAATCACGTATGGTCCTAGCATAGAATCGTTTTTAGTGCCCTTTCTAAGTCCAAGGATTTAAATCCAAAAACGTTTCCTCCATAAATTGCTGGCCATGCACAGATCTTTCAAACAAAAAAATTTTTTGAAAATTGGAAAATTAAGTTATGTATAAAAGACCGAAAACCACTTAAACGGCCGCAGCTCAGTGGCTCTGGGACCGACAGTGCCCAAAAAGTTTTTGAAAATCGGTTGAGTTTCACTCGAGTTATCGTGTTGACGGCGCGGCGGACGGACGGACATTTTTTTATTGCTGATTCATCTAAGGACCATGATCGGTGCTCCCCCCTACTCCTGGGTCGAAATTTGTGGTAAACGCAATAGACCCCTTTTCGAAGAACTTCGTTCGTCGTACGGGTCTAAAAAGAACTATCACATTTATTTACAAATTCGCAATTTTAGAAAAAATTAAAGGAAAACAATCTCAGGTGTAAAGTATATATCTTTTCATTGTCCTGTTGAAGCCATTCAAAAATTCGTTATTCATCAGTTATTAAGTAGCGGTAGCTACTTTATGAGAATGCTCTGGCTGTCTATGCACGTTTTTTGACTGTTGTCAAAGTGACACTTTGACATTTGTTTTTTCAAGAAAATTACTCTACCGCTACTTTCTTATACCATTTTAATGGTTTGTTTCAAATAAGAATGGGTGCTGGTACTAAACGTAGGAGTCGGACTCGGATTTTTATTTTCATTACCGTTGCGTCTTAACTTCTAAAAAAATTTGACCTAGTCCCAGGCACCCGCAACGGGTGTGTACTAAGACCCCAAAAAGCTCAAAACCGTTATTTCCCATAATCATGCCCGTAGCGGTAGCGAAGGGCGTGACGCAGTCCCCACACCCCAAAAAAAACGTCCACAAACCCAAAAAAACTCCATGCAAAACCTTTGGGACAAGGAGCCATATATAGGCGAACTTTTGAGTTTTTTCCCCACGCCCCTTCCTCCTCCAAATTATTTAAAAAAAACTACGTCGAAGCAGCTTTCAAACGAGCCCTCACTCATAAAAATTGGCTGAGATATCGAGATTTGAAAATGACATTTTTGTATGGATTCGATTTTTTCTATTACTTTCATCATTATGAAAACTTTTTTTCTGATCTGTCGTTTCTATCTATCTATCTATCTATCTATTTTGAGGGTTTTTTAGGCTATGCTCGGAGTTTTCGAATTTTAGCTCCGGATTGACAATAGATAGAGAGTTGGTTTCTTCGGGAAAGTTGTAGAGTTTCATCAGGAGAATTTTTTGGAATCATAAGAAAATGGCTGCTAGCTGTCATAGCGGCGCCATCTTGGATTTTCTTTTATGCTTTTCAGTTTTCGAATTTTAGCTCCGGAATGACACAACTTAGAGAGATGGTTTCTTCGGGAAAGCTATAGAGTTTCATCAGAAGAATTTTTTGGTATCATTAGAAAATGGCCAGCTGTCATAGCGGCGCCATCTTGGATTTTCGCTTATGCTTTTTCAGTTTTCGAATTTTAGCTCCGGAATGACACTACTTAGAGAGATGGTTTCTTTTAGAAAGTTATAAAGTTTCATCAGGAGAATTTTTTGGTATTATTAGAAAATGGCTGCCAGCTGTCATAGCGGCGCCATCTTGGATTTTCGTTTATGCTTTTTTGGTTTTCGAATTTTAGCTCCGTAATGACACTACTTAGGGAGATGGCTTCTTCGGGAAAGTTATAGAGTTTGATCAGCAGAATTTTTTGGGGTCATAAGAAAAAGGCTGCTAGCTGTCATAGCTGTCATAGACATGAAGTGTTCCGAAGGTAGCCGAAGGTTACACGGAGTGATCCGAAGGAAGGCGAAGGTGACTCAAAGTATTCCGAAGGTAGCCGAAGGTGATACAAAGTGTTCCGATGGTAGCCGAAGGTGTTGGAAAACATTTTTTTTTTCGGAGAAAAACTTTTTTCGGAGAAAATTTTTTTTCGGAAAAATTTTTTTTTAGAAAATTTTCTTTTCTGAGAAAATTTTTTTCAAGAAATAAAAAAATTTTCAACAACTGAAAACTTCCAAAACGACTGATATCACAACGAAAACCTCTTAAAAGATAAAGTGTGACGCAGTCTGAAAGTCCGCTTCCAAAATTAATGATATCGCTTGAGCTGACGCTATCGCTGATAATACGCAGAAGTTTGTTTGAATGGTACCTTGTGTTCAAAGTTTTAATTTCATGTAAAAATTAGAGCGCTTAACGACGAAATAACTTTTCTGCACTATCAGTTTTTTCGCTGCAAAAATTTAACTTTTGTTCCTTATTGCGTAGACTGTTTAAGATGAATTTAAATTTTTGCGTGTAAAAACTGAAAGTGTTGAAAAATTATTCTGCTGGCACCCCATAAAAAGCGTCCACAAACCCAAAAAACTCCATACAAAAACCTTTAGGACAAGGAGCCATATATAGACGAACTTTTGAGTTTTTTCCCTTCGTCCCCTCCCCCTCTAATATATTTTTGAAAAAAAAACTACGTCGCAGCAGCTTTCAAACGATCCCTTACTCATCAAAATTGGTTGAAAATTGGCTGAGATATCGAGGTTTGTAAATGACATTTTTGTATCGAATTGGATTTTTTCTTCAGAGAATTTGTTGTTGAGTAAACCTCTTGAGTTAACTTTGGAGACAATACACTCAGGGTTAGAGTAAGAAATGTTTCATATAAAACTTCAACAGATGGCAGTTGTAACCATTTCCGTTACAATTCGCTAGTCCAAAAATACCTCTAACTGAGACAAATAGATACGTCAGCACTTTGTCCATCACGTCCATCAGCATCAAGGTGAATGACTTGACTGAAGATTGGCACTAGATGCCGAAATGTTGATCACTTCTAATTATCTCCATAACGCAACTGTTCTAGATGTGTTAATGTCTGAGCGTCATGTCAATGACAAAATAATTCAAATAAAGAGCTTGCACGTTCATAGTAAAAGTAATATCTAATGAGTTGTATCCTATGATTGAGGATTTTTTCTATAATTTTCATCATTATAAAAACTTTTTTTCTGATCTGTCGGTTTAATCTGCCTATTAATAATTTTCGATCTCGAGAACTAGACAGCCGATCTTCCTGAAATTTTCAGGAAACGTCAGCCTCGGCCCCAATTGAAAAAATTCGTTTGCCGCTTTTCCCGGAAAATTCTGGAAAAGCCGTGGCATGTGAAAAAGTGGTTGAGGGTTTTTTAGGTAATGCTCGGAGTCTTCGAATTTTAGCTCCGGAGTTACAATAGCTAGAGAGTTGGTTTCTTCAGGAAAGTTATAGAGTTTGGTCAGGAAAATTTTTTGTGATCTTAAGTAAATGGATGCCAGCAGTCAAACCGACGACATCTCGAATTTTCCCAAGCAATAAATTAGGTTTTTTTTGGTTTTCGAATTTAACTTCAGAATGACAATACTTAGAGAGTTGGTTTCTTCGGAAAAGTTATAGAGTTTGATCAGGAGAATTTTTTGGGATTTTCAGAAATTTGCCAAAGTGACGCCATCTTGGATTTTTGTTAGGTATAAATTATGGTTCTTCGGGTTTTCGAATTTTAGCTCCGGAATGATAACACATAGAGAGTTTGTTTCTTCTAGAAAGTTATAGAGTTTAGTCAGTAGAATTTTTTAGCATTTTATGAAAATGGCTGGCAACTATCAAAGTGACACCATCTTGGATTTTTTGCTAAATTCTGTATAAGAATACCTAGACAGTTGGTTTCTTCAGGAAAGTTATATGAATCACTGAGAAGAAGTGGTGACACCAAGTGGCCCGAAGGTAGCCGAAGGCAACGCGAAGTGTTTCAAAGGTATCCGAAGGTGACACGAAGTGTTTCGAATGTAGCCGAAGGTGATACGAAATATTCCGAAGGCAGCCGAAGCTGACACGAAGTGTTCCGAAGGCAGGCGAAGGTGACACGAAGTGTTCCGAAGGCAGCCGAAGGTGACACGAAGTGTTCTGAAGGTAGCCGATGGTGACACAAAGTGTTCCGAAGGCAGGCGAAGGTGACACAAAGTATTCCGAAAGTAGCCGAAGGTGACACGAAGTGTTCCGAAGGCAGCCGAAGGTGACACAAAGAGCCGAAGGTGGCACAAAGTGTTCCGAAGGCAGCTAAAGGTGACACAAAGTGTTCCGAAGGTAGCCGAAGGTGACACGAAGTGTTCCGATGGTAGCCGAAGGTGTTGGAAAACAATTTTTTTCAGAAAGAAAATTTTTTTCAGAGAAAAATTTTTTTGAAGAAAATTGTTTTGGAGAAAAATTTTTTTTGAGAAAATTTTTTTTTTCGGAGACAATTTTTTTCAAAAATTAGAAATTTTTTCAAAAACTGAAAACTTCCAAAACGAGTGATATCACAACAAAAACCTCTTAAAAGGTAGAGTGTGACGCAGTCCGTGAGTCTTCTTCCAAAATTAATGATATCACTTGAGGTGACGCTATCGCTGATAATACGCAGAAGTTTGTTTGAATAGAACCTTGCGTTCAAAGTTTTAATTTCCTGAAAATGCCGGATGTCACAAATGCCGGACCCAAAGACGAAATAATTGTTCTGTACTTTCAGTTTTTGCGCTGGAAAAATTTATCTTTTGTTTCTTATTGCGTAGGTAAGGTAAATTAAATTTTTGCAGCGCAAAAACTGAAAGTGTTGAAAAATTATTCCGGTGGTGGGTCCGGCAGTTGTGACGCAGTTTTTTTAACACAACGTACAGGAAGAGAATCGTTAGATTGCGAAACGTTTTGTTTCGCCAGCTGGTTCACAAATACATTGAAAATGAGCATCGTTAAACCATAGAACATCCTTTGCTACATTGACGTCTTCTAGCTGCTATTCTAGTAACTACATTATGGTTTTTTCGTTTTAGCGCGAGGGGTGGTCAAGTGGATTTAATGTCATATAAAAAATGAAACATTGCTTGTTATTACCCCTTTGCATTGAGCTATGTGTGTAAGACAAATGTAAACAATGCATGACATTACTTATACTTTAGTTGTTTTGATTATGGCAAGCCAAAGCGTATTTTTAAAATTATTCTTCTCCCAAATTATTAATACTTACTAGTTCGGATAAGAATCTATAATTTTTCTAAATTAAGGTAAAACAGTGAAGTGCGTAAAGAAATATTTCGAGGACATGTGTAATATAATCTATATGAACGTAATTAAATGGGAATATTTGAACGATGCATTCTATTCAAAACGTTTGGTTTCGTTATTCTTCATGTTACATGGACCTTTTGAACATCATAAGCAATCGAATTGACTTCCGCATTATTTATTTATTAATCGAATGATAAAAAAACTGTTCTTATTCGATCGGTAGTCATATACAAGAACAATTTGAAAAATAATTTTGCCATAATCAAAACAAAACCATGTTATGTAGACCCGTACGAATCCCGATGAGTTGCGAAGAATATCGCAATTTCATTTAAATTACGTCACTGATTTTCAGCTGTCTACGTCACTATGTACATGAAAAACCCGACGGAGTGGTATAAAAAAGATAAACCCGGTAACTTAATCAATGTCTGACAAACGAAAAATATTTTCATGCTTCAGAATAGAGCCGAAAGTAAAGTGTTTCAAGATACGTACGAGAAAGTTTTCGCGCCCCTCAAATTGACATTTTTCTTTACTTTCGACCCTGCTATGAAGCATGAAATAGTATATTATGTCACTAGGACAAAAAATGGAGTTCGAGTAACCAGGTGGGTAAAAGTATTCGACTGCGCCAGCCCGAGGTACCTTAACCGACCTCCTTACGAGATCTACATTTTTTGTCCGTGTCACATATAGAAGAATTCATTTATTTAAAATACAAATAAAGCTGCTGCCCTCGTAACGAAGGTTGCTTTGTTACACAGCGTACCTATCTATCTATTGACAATCTTATTTCTGACTCTTAGCCGTTTTGTTAAAAAAAATTTGTTTTAGTCTAAAAAGGTCAATTATAAATATGATTATTAATTATAAAAATTGTCTTGACTAGAATAAGTTCGGAAATGTCTTTGAGTTTATCACAGTTTAATTTAAAGTCCTTGAAGAAATTGATCACACTTTTTCCGATACAACCTCTACTACCAAACCATAGGCCACGTACCAGCTTCTTTCTCCGAGTGAGTCTCTTTAACGCTCCGAGTAGAAGGGTATACATTTTTCATAAATTTCTCGTTTCTCCTTAATGATCATCTCGTCTTGGTTGCTGTCGTTAATTTCATATCGTATCGTCGGATCTATTATGAATGCATTTGCTGATTTCGGGTCGAAAGCGATGATATCACTGAACCGCGACCTACCCTCTGTGTCAATTGCGTACACTTCGTCGAAACATTCATATCCTTTTTCTCGAAGTAAGTCAGCTATTGTATGTTTTACACTATGGTGTCTTGACGTGATTAACGGGTTATTCGATGAACAGTTTCCAGTTACATGTGTAATTGTTTCTTTCTCTCTTCCGCATTTGCGGCAGAGGCTGGAAGAGTTTATGACACCTTATGTTTCGAGTTTCACAAATGGGAAACAAAGTGAACTTTTTGACCTCCATCAACATAAAACTTAATACGTCACTCGCAAAGATCTTTCGGTCCCTTGTCCTTGTGACGTAAATAACTATTTAATGCATGAAAGAGCTTCACATTTTAATTTAATTGATAATTTGATTTTTTTTGAAAAATACAGATTTTCGAAAAGGCCGATGCTATTCGCATCCGGTGTCGATTAGCATCATCCACACAGCTTTTGCTAACCTACACCGGATGCGATAAGCCACACCACACAGTGTATGTTATTCGCATCCGGTGTAGATTAAGCACACAACACAGTGCATGTTAATCGACACCGGATGCGAATATCATCGGCCTTTTCGAAAATCTGTATTTTTAAAAAAAAATCAAATTATCAATTAAATTAAAATTTGAAGCTCTTTCATGCTGTATAGTATTCCACATTGAGAAATATTTAAACGCGCAATCAGCGGCATTTTGAAGTGTCATCATAGTACTAGTAATTACACGAAAAAAGCCTATTTGGAAATTGAATATGTTCAAGAAAACATTGATGTCTATGCCATAATTCATGGAACTATGCCTGAAATGAGTTTTTCCAAAAGAGGCAACTGAAGATCGAGTTTTAAAAAAAGTTCTTCTACAAAACGTTTTCACTTTTTTATCTTATATTAGAACGGAAATCGCGCTTGAAGGTTTTAAATAAAGGGTATGGACATCAGAAAATCACGAAAATTAAATTAGTCAAAACTGTTGAGTGTTTCTGGCTAGAGAGTCCTCAGTGTGGGCCCAACTCAAGCTACGCGATCCTACACGATATTTTGTGGTTTTTTTGTGAACATTTCTTTAATGATGAGGTTTTTTGTGCAGTGTTTCAGAGAAAAAAGAGGCGAACTTTTTCCTTTGTAGAAGCATGGATCAGCGGCCTTTCCTAAGTGGTCTAGGTCGGTTCTAAGATCGGGCCTAGTGCAATTTTTTTCATTTTTTTAATTTCGGGCCTTTTTAAGGATTGGAGATTTTTTTGAGCCGTTTCTTCGGACGGGTTTTTCAATATTGCCCTTTCGGCAATTTCCAATCCATTTTAATGGCGACTAAATTTCATACACTTAAGAGTTAAGGCAACATTTACTTTGATGCGTTAGAATCTTTTTGCAACATCTATTCTGTTTACTACATCTATTCTGATACGTACGAGTACCCTGCATATGTTTTATTTCTGATTCGTCATCCAAGGACCATGATCCCCAGGTCGAAATTCGTCTGCTTTCGGTACGGGTACGGGTCTAAAAAGGAAACATTACCATACAAATCATTTCCATGTTTCTCTCGATGAAATTGTTTATATACCATAAATAAAATCATATTGCATGCTTGTGCGATTAATGAAATGTGAAGTGAAACACCTACATTATTCAACGATTTGATGTCCCCATTGAGGCTTGAACTTCCAGTGCGGTTCGGCTTACCAGGCCGTCCCACTGTATTCATTATTGGTAAAAACGGTCATAGGCAGCCTCGGACGAGTGTTGGTCACGGGGTACGACCAATGCGGGACTCGAACGGTACCCCATCGTTGGCGATCAGGCAATGTATAAAGGTTGATGGTTTGTTTATTGGAAGTCTAAACGTTAATGGGGGTTTTAGGGGTCGCAAGGGTGAGTTGGTGGACTTGGCAATGGATTATGGTGTAGATATATTAGCGTTGAGCGCCATTAGGACGAAAGGGCAGCGCGAAGAACTGGTGGGCGGTTATAAAGTGTTTTCGTCTGGTGTTCAGTCTGGTAGGGCGAACTGGGGAGTTGGAATGGCTATCAAAAGGGAATTAGAAAAGTTTGTTTTGGGCGTGCGGTCTGTAAGTGAAAGGATCATGTGGGTCTCCATTAAGCTGACAGGAGGTATTTATCGGCTGGTTAGTGTTTATAGCCCGTGCGAGGGTAGCAGTGCGGGCGATCTTGACACCTTTTACGAGCAGTTAGGGGATGTTGTCAGCAAAAAAGGTAGTGAGTGTGTGATTCTGTTGGGGGATTTCAACGCGAGAATAGGAAACAGTAAGACCAGTGGCGGCTATGAAAAGGTAATGGGCAAATTCGGGGAGGATGTTTTAAACTCAAACGGAAAGCGGTTGTTTGATTTCTGCGATTTCAATGGACTGGCAGTAACCAACTCTTTCTTTAGGCATAGGTGGATCCATCGGTACACTTACGTTAATAATAGTTTGGGGCACAAGTCAATAATTGATTACATGGTTATAGAGCAGGACAGGAGACAGGCAGTCAGGAACACACGTGTTTTCAGGGGTTTCACATTTGGCTCAGACCACTACCTTTTGGGTACCCATCTCTCTGTTAGTAAACTCTGTCAGGCTAAAAGGAAAAAAGTGGTGGTTCGGAAATTTCGTGTGGGAAAATTCAGGGACGAGGAAGTTAAGTCTCGCTTTATGTCAAAGTTCAGCGAAGCTTTCGAAAGGCTTCCTCCGGACTGCGTAGACATTGAGGTTGAGTGGGCAAACTTTAAGGGATTTGTCTTGGGCGTAGCTGAGGAATGTCTAGGTAGTGTCTCTAGTGGGGGTAGGAACAAAAAGACAGGCTGGTGGAACGCAGATATCAAAAAGGTGGTATTAGAGAAAAGGAAGCTGTATTTGATTTGGTTACAGGATAAGACGGACGAAAAGCATGAGGCTTACAGGGCTTGCAGGCAGACGGTTAAGACTCTAGTCAAGGAAGCGAAGGATCGGTCGTGGAAAAAGTCTGGGGAGGAATTGGAAGAGGCTGGTCAAGGAAGGGGTAAAAAATTTTGGTCGGCAATCAAGGATATTAGGCGTGGTGGTGAAAAGGAGGGCTGCGGTAGCATTTTGGGTAAAGATGGCGAATTAGTTACAGGTAAGGGTGAGGTCCTGAAAACCTGGCAGGATGACTTTCAGGATCTATTCGCCTCTGTCAATCCCGTAACAAGCCTTGACAGGGAAGAGGGCCGTAGCTTGGAGGGTGAGGAGGAAATTACATTAGAGGAAGTGTCACGAAAGGTCAGCAGGCTGAAGGCAGGAAAATCCGCAGGTATAGACGAAATTAGGACAGAAGTTATTAAGAATAGCGGGCCGGGTGGGGTTCAATGGCTTTGTAGGATTTTCAATTTAGCATTGAAGTCCTCAGTAGTACCCGCTGACTGGAGCTTCGGTGTTATTGCTCCGATCTTCAAGAAGGGTAACCGCAAAGTCCTTACCAACTACAGGGGGATTGCACTCTTGAGCGTGGTCGGAAAGGTTTATACAAGTGTGCTAGTAGACAGGGTTAGGGTTATAGTGGAAGATGTTCTTGACGAGGTTCAGAGTGGTTTCAGACCTCTGAGGGGTTGTCAGGATCAGATCTTTTGTCTCAGGCAGGCTATAGAAAAGCTCTCTGAGAGAATATTGATTTATACTTGTGCATCATCGACCTAGTAAAGGCATTCGATCGGGTACCGAGGCAAAAGCTGTTCGAGGTACTTGGCGAATACGGGGTTAATGGAAGTTTATTGGGCGCTATCAAAAGCATCTACGCAGGGAGCAAGGCTGCGGTAAGGATAGATGGTGAAATTAGTGAGGCTTTCGAAGTTAATGAGGGAGTTCGTCAGGGTTGTTGTCTCTCCCCTCTTCTGTTCATAATTTTTATGGACAAGATTAGCAGGCAAGCGAATTTGCAAGGGAATGTGAAGGTGGGGGAAGTAATCATGAAAATCCTGGCCTATGCGGATGACTTAACTCTATTAGCAGATAATGCCAAGGATTTGCAGGAGAATTTAGACTGCCTGAATGCTGCATGTGAGGAATATGGCATGAAAATAAGTGTCAGTAAAACTAAAGTTATGCATATTGGCAAATCCCGGAAGGATGTAGTTTGCAGTTTAAATGGGGAGCAGTTGGAACAGGTCTCTGAGTTTAAATATTTAGGAGCCATTTTTTCGGCGAATGGCAAGTTAGTTAGGGAATTTGAAGAAAGGAGAAGAATGGGGAATGCAGTGGCCAGTCAGTTGAGGTCGTATGTGTTCAACAAAAAGGAGTTAAGTAGTGGCACAAAGCTAGCTATTCACAGGTCAATCTTCAGACCAACGAGTTTATACGGTAGTGAAAGTTGGGTGGACTGCGGATACCTTGTGCATGACCTGGAGGTTTCTGATATGAGGGTTCTTAGGAGCATAGCAAGAGTAAATCGGAGGGAACAGTGGGACAATCATATTAGGAACGACGACATCAGGGAAAACGTAGGGGTTACATCAGTCCCAAGGGTTGGCCAAGGAGAAGGTTTATAGACTCAATTAAATCCGATTTAGAAGTTAGGGGACTTTCTCTAGGCGAACAAACCATCTCCTTGGCACAGGATAGGGGGGTATGGAGAAGGGTGGTCCATGGTCAGTAGTAAAGACCTCACACCGAAAGGTACAAACGGTCTATAAAGTGTGATGATGATGATGATGATGATGATGATTGAAACATGAAGAAATGTGTATATTATAATTTGCCAGGGGAAAACGTAACCTATATTATGCAAAATATGGTTTTAAACCATGTGTTTGAAGTATTGATTTTGTTTAACTTTCGTGAAATTTGAAATCTTTACAATTAAAATTCAACTAATCATTTTGGAAGTGTTCGGTAATGGTACCGCTCTCACATATAAATGTTCAGACTGAGGAGCCGCTAAAATATCTCCCTGTGGCTATTTGAATTGCGGGCTAAACACCGCAGAGTATCATATTTTAACAGGTCACAAAAATATAAGCGGATGAAGTTGTAATGTTTTGGCAGATCAGGCAATTCAATTTCCACTAGTGCCACTAGTTTTCAAAAATTATTAGCGTTAGAACTAGCGCTTGATTCCGCAGAGGCAGTCTGGTGTCAAATTCATATTTATGGAAATGCCATTTTACAGTTATACATTTCATTGGTCCCAATCAGAATTTTAGAACAAACCTGCCTTCTTATAGCTCCAATAGAGAAAATATAGTGTTTGAGTCTTCTTAAGTGCTAATATATAATACATGCAAGAAATTTGTAATTGTGAGAAATGGTAAACTATTTCAAAAAGATGATCAAAATTTGGCGAAGTTTGAGTTAAGATCCTTATCGTAAAATTCAATTTAATTTGTGATCATCACACAAATCTTCCAATTTGACTTTTCGCTTACAAAATGACAGATCTTGCTCAATTTCTTTGTTAATCACAAACTAAATTAAATCTTATGATTAGGATCTTAGCTCAAATTTCACCAAAATTTAGTCATCTGTTTAGACCCATACGAAGAACGTAGTACTTCGAAAAGGGGTCTATTGCGTTTACCACGACGTCTGTAACCAGTCGAATTTCGACCCGGGAGTAGGAAGGAGCACCGATCATGGTCCTTAGATGACGAATCAGCAATAAAAAAAATGTCCGTCCGTCCGTCCGTCAACACGATAACTCGAGTAAAACTCAACCGATTTTCAAAAACTTTTTTCCCCTGAAAGGTAATCAAAAAATCTTTTATGTAATTGAATCCGGGCCGAGCTAGGGCCGTTTAAGTGGTTTTTAGTCTTTTGTACATAACTCAAGTAAATCTTTTCTGGTTTTCATAAGTTTTTTTTGTTTGAAAGACCTGGGCATAGCCCACAATTTATGGAAGAAAATTTTTTGAACTTGAGTCCTTAAACTTAGTTAGGGGACTAAAAACGAGTCTCTGCTAGGGCTCTATGTGTTTTTTGTCAATAACTCGAGTAAATCTTTTCTGATTTTCATAATCTTTTTTTTGTTTGAAAGACCTGGGCATAGCCGACAATTTATGGAAGAAAATTTTAAGTGCAGACGAACAAAAAACGTCACATTTCCTCACAAGATTGAGAGCGTAAAGTAGGCTTGTTCTGCCCACTTTTGAACAATTTATTTTTGACCCAGCTGTCATTTTCGGTCCTGGATCGAAAAGTACTTTTTTGCCCAGTTGTATTTGCTTACTCCAGAAATTAAAAAAATGTTCGAGCTAACAGCATATTCTATTAAAAATAATTAAAAATTAAACAGGAACATAAGTCCTAATATAGAAAATAGTACATTACATCACAAGGAGCTAAAACGGTGCATTTAGACCCAGGTGGTGAAAAGGTTGAATCCGAGGGCGGAGCGCAGCGGAGCCCGAGGAAAGACCTTTTCAACACCGTGGTCTAAATCAGCACCGTTTTAGCTCCGAGTGATGTATACTATTTCTCGCGCAGACGGACAAAACGCCAGTTTCCGAACAAAATCACTCGACAAATTTTGCATTAAATTTATTCATAATGATCATAGTAAGTGTACGATTGAAATTTCCTCATTAGTCATTTTATTTTTTGTTTATGTAAATATACCGAAAAATGGATAATGAAGAAGGTAATTGTGTACTGATTTCATAATTGAAACCGCAGAAAATATGTGTGGATTTACATGAGAAGTGTGAAGAAGTGTCTGTTGTTGTTCAAAAATTATGTTTGTGAAGTGAAAAATTACAACTTTTTTAGTTTCAGTGGTCAGCAGTGAGAGGTGGGAAGAAAAGTCCTTTTTAGACCAGGACTTAAAATGACAAGTGGGAAAAAAAGAGTACTTTTTTTCCCACTTAAGTGACGTTCAAATGTGAGCCTAAATAGCCGACTTTAGCACCTGAATTCGGTGAGGAAAACTGGCGTTTTTTTTCCGTCTGCGCGAAAAAAAAGTTATCTCAAAATTATTTTAATTTATATTGATATCAACATTTTAACATTTAATGTAAACAAAACAACATATCAGCAATGAAAAATAAATGAAGACAGAAAATTCATAAATTCAGGCAACTATAATCTCAAATACAGACAGTATACTATGACCATTCACAAATTTTGAACTTAATTTTGTTGTTATAATTTGTTCGGAATTTGACTTTGTCCGTCTGCGCATAAAATAGTATATAACACACGAAGCAAAAGGTTTCAATTTCGACCAGGAAGGAAAAAGGTCAGCGGGCGGGGCGTAGCGAATAGAAATTAAAAACTTTTGCTCCTAGTGATATGATATACTATTTTGAATTTGAGTCCTTGGACTTAGATAGGGCACTAAAAACAAGTCTCTGCTAGGGCTCCATGTGTTTTTTGTACATAACTCGAGTAAATCCGTTCCGATTTTCATAATTTTTTTTTGTTTGAGAGATCTGGGCATGACCGACAATTTGTCAAATTCAAATTCAAATTCAAATTTATTCCATAATATAAAAATCATAACAATCATTACAAAAGATAACAAAAAAATCAAGGTAAGTAACAAGTTATCTTAATATAATAAAAGTAAATCAAAAAGTTCCACTTTGGAATGACCAATTCAAAGGAACAGAAAAATCAAAGAAATCAGTAACAAAAATCAATAACAAAAATCAGAGTAATAAAAAAAAGAAAGAGAAAAACTTGTTCAGATTGAAATTATATGACAGTAAGAAGATTCAAGAATCAATAGAAACTAGTATAGCGAAGAGCATAGCAGAAAAATACCTAGGAAATCTATGTTTATAAAACAGGATAAGCTTAAAGCAAAACGCAAAAATTCATGACGTTCACATGTTATGATGGTGCGTACTGAACCGAAACGGACGAGTAGTGAGTCAAGACCCATTTACCCTTTACTGTAGTTTAGCGATAAATTAGATTTCAAATGACAACAAAATTGTAGTAGTGAATGAGATTCTCGGATTGGTCTGGGAAGCTTGTTATACAGGACAGGTCCAGAGAAGGAGATACTTCTCCGTTTAATCAATGTCAAGGAGAGTGGAACACGTAACAATTTTGCGGAAGAGGTTGGGTATCTATGAGCTGGCTTTTGGAAAGCAATGTTGTGGTGACAGAGATTGTGGATACAGGAGTATACAAATTTACAAACAGAATACTGGTACATACCTTTAACCCTAAGGACTTTAGGGTAATATTTGCTGAAAAGTAGCTCCGAAGAGAATCTTATTGGGAGCTTGTGAGACAATTTTAATGCAATCCTCTGCGATCTCTCAATTTTGCTAATCAAGGTTTTGTTGGCGCCTCCCCATACACCAACACAGTATGCCAATCTTGAGTGTACAAGCGAAAAGTAGAGCATACGTAAGATTTTTACGGGTAGGAATGCGCTCAACCTCTTAATGATCCCAACATGTCCGGAAATCTTATTACATAATTCTGTAATATGACTATTCCAGTTGAGGTTGCAGTCCAACATGACTCCCAAGCACTTAACAAAAGTAACAGATTTCAACTTAATACCATCAAGAACAATATCAGTCACCTTTTCGAGCTTTTTACGTGCTGATTTAAAGTGAACTAGTTTACACTTTTCAATGTTCAAGGTCAATTTGTTCGATCTGAAATATTCAGAAATCACGTTAAGATCGCTATTGATCTGTTTAACATTTGAGGTAATACAGAACGATGGTGTAAATAAACTAGTGTCATCTGCAAAAAGGTAAGGTTTCGACATAATGGGAAGCTTATATAAATCATTTATAAATATTAAGAACAACAAGGGCCCGAGGACACTTCCTTGTGGAACTCCAAATGACACCGCAAGTTTAGGGCTATCAAATCCATTAGCAGATACATATTGAAATCTGTTACCCAGATAGCTGACAAACAGCTCATTGGCAATTCCTCTTATGCCAGCACATTCAAGTTTCATCAGGAGTAACTTGTGGTCGACTGTGTCAAAAGCCTTAGCTAGATCCAAAAAAAGGCCTGTTACAACCTTTCCCTTATCAATCTCATCACTCAGATGATCAATCAGCTCAAACAGAGCTGTGTGGGTACCAGTGTCGAAGAAGCTTTTTCGGATATGAGTCCTTAAAAATAGCCAGAGCACTACAAACGAGTCCCTACGTGTTTTCCGTACATAACTCGATTTAATCTTTTCCGATTTTCAAAAAAGTGTTTTGTTTGAAAGATCTAGGCATGACCGACAATTTATAAAAGAAAGTTTTGCCTGTGCTTAGGGCTCAAGTGGGCCTCCATCCTCAATAGCTTCAGCAAAATATTCGAAAAACTAGTTCATTCAATTATCTACCATTATGTTGCCCCTCACATTAATGCAAACCAACACGGATTTATAAGGAATAGAAGTACGATTAGCAACCTTGCGAGCTTTGTAGAACACGCAGCGGAATCATTAGATGATAACATTCAGCTCGATGTAATCTACACTGATTTCGCTAAAGCATTCGATAGACTGAACATTCGACTGCTTCTAGATAAGATTAGATCATTCAGCATAGGTGAGTCGACAATACGTTGGTTCGAATCGTATTTGATAGGGAGGTCTCAAAGTGTAAAGTTTGGAGGTTGTACCTCTGAGGTAATAACACCTTCCTCCGGCATACCGCAGGGATCGATTCTTGGCCCTCTTTTATTTGTTATGTTCGTAAATGACCTACCGAGCCGCTTATTGAGTAGAAATTTGAGCTTTGCCGACGATCTTAAAATTTTCAAACAAATCTATTCACCTGAAGACTGCATAGCTTTACAAAATGACCTTCAAAATCTTGAAGATTGGTGTCTAGAGAATGACATGGACCTTAATGTTAAAAAATGCTACGTGATGACTTATACGCGGAAAAAAGACACTTTCCAATACGGGTATTCCATCAATGAGCATAAACTGGAGAGGGTTGACGAGGTCAAAGATCTGGGCATAATTATGGACTCTAAGCTCACATTCAGCAGGCATATCGACTATATATTCCGAAGATGCAATAGGCTCCTAGGTTTCATTTTTAGAGCCTGCAAGCGCTTCAGATCCAAACACTCTCTTATGTCACTTTACAACTCTCTAATTAGATCAATATGTGAATACGGAGTAACTGTTTGGAACCCTTTTTACAGAGTGTATTCAGACAAAATTGAGCGCATACAAAGAAAGTATACCAGAATGCTTTATTATAAACTCAGGCTTCCTAAATCTGATTACGTGACGAGACTCGGATTCTTAGAGATGCGAAGATTGTCCGAAAGAAGGACGGTTATTGACGAGGTGTTCCTTTTTAAAGTCGTAAATGGTCATGCGAGCTCGGACCTGATAGACAAGATTAACTTTAAGAGTAATCCGTATGGAGTTAGGTCAAATCCATTATTTGAATTGCCCAACCGTCACACCAACATTCGTTTCAAATGTGTATCTTACAGGCTTCAACACTCTCACAACGAGAAGTTCAACGAGGTCAAAATTGCCAGCCAATTATCCGTGGCAGCTTTTAGATCAATTATAGAGGCATTATTGTAACACGTCTTTCTTGGTTGCCTTTGAGTCCCTGACATATTGATACCGTACGTATTTGCACCAATACATCATCACCTTAGTCAGTGCTTTCTCTCTGGATCCATGGAATCTGTACTATGCTTTTTACATCGATAGCCTCATATCCCCAAGTCTTAATATTTTCTTTTTCCTCTGTTATTCTCATTTAAACAGATAAAAATTGTTTGCCTCTCTTGAATAATAGTTTAGTTATTAGTTTTTAATTTTATATATTTTTAGTTTGGAGTCAATGATAGAGAATTAGAATTAATTAATTTATCGATTTCTCATTAGTTGTAAGTTTTTCTTTTGTTCTTTTTCAAATTGGATATTTTTTTATTTTTATTTTGTTTTTCCTATTATTTTACTATGCTCAGCATAGATAAGTAAATTCACTTAAGTAACTTCGTGTTAATGTGTAATTGGGACTTACGTCCTGTACATTAGCTTAGCTTTGAGATAAATAAATGAGATAAATAAGATCTAGGCATGACCGACAATTTATAAAAGAAAGTTTTGCCTGTGCTTAGGGCTCAAGTGGGCCTCATGTCGGTCCTAAGATCTTAAATTTTTTTTTGCTATGTTGCAGAGGAAATTGAGGGAAACATTTTTGTCTATGGATGTATGTGTCCGAGGACTCTACTTAGGGCCCTAGGTCAGTACTAAGGCCGGCCCTAGCCCAAAAAATGGTTTTTTGCTATGTTGTAGAGAAAATTTAGGAGAACATTTTTGGGGGTCCATTTTGTGCTTTCGGAAAATATTTTTACACCGTTTCTTCGGACAGGTTTTTTCAACATTGTCCTATCGGCAATTTCCAATACAATTTAATGTGGACGTAAGGCAATATTTACTAAATACAGCAAACAGAATAGATGTTGCAAAAAGATTCGAACGTATCAAAGTAATTGTTGCCTTCTGTACGCGTTCTATCATTGATAGAACCACTAACTTTCATAAAAAAATTGTTGCCTTAACTCTTAAGTGTATGAAATTACGTCGACATTAAATTGGATTGGAAATTGCCGAAAGGGCAATATTGAAAAACCCGTCCGAAGAAACGGTGTAAAAGTCTCTCCAAATATTAAAGCAACCGTCAAAATAAAAAAAAGTTAAAATAGTTTAAAAAAAAGTATAAAACTTTTTTTTCAGACATATTTTCGAAAAATGTTATTTATACTGCCGCCGATATTAGAACCGACCTACAGCACTTAGGAAAGGCCTCTGACCCATACATCCATAGACAAAAAAGTTTGCCACTGACACTTATAGTTCTCAAAATGTTTGAACATTAGCGGCCATATTGGGAGGCATCATGACATGCGTATCACCGAAATCAAAAAACTTTGCCTTTGACACCGATCTTCTATCTCTTATCGTTCTCGAGATGTTTGAATTTTTCCAAAATAAATTGCCTAGATCGATCCACCCTAACATTAGCGGCCATCTTAGGCTCGGCCCGGGCCCACATTTTTTCTTGGGTGCTCTCATTACCCATCGGCTTTCATAACCTATCGAACAGAAAAATAATCACGAAAATCGGATGGCATTTACTCGATTTATGTATAAAAAACAAGTAAGGCCCTAGTGGGTCCGCTTCTTTAGGGCTATACCTTGGTCTAGCGCCCAAAATAAAAAAAAAGGTTCCATAAATTGTTGAGTATTCCCAGACCTTTCGATTGAAACAAATTTTTTGAAAATCGGAAAAAAATTTACTCGAGTTATGCACAAAAAACACGTAGGACCCTTATAAAAACTCAGGTTTAGAGCACTGGCTGAGTCGAGGCGCTCAGATTCAAAAGAGTTTCTTCCATAAATTGTAGGGAATTGCTTTATCTTTTGATTAAAAAAAGAGTTTTGCAAATCGGAAAAGATTTACTTGAGTTATGTACAAAAAACACGTTTGGCCCTACCAGAGACTCTTTTCTAGTGCTGTAGCTAAGTCCTAGGGCTCAAGATCAAAAAAGTTTCTTCCATAAATTGTCGTCCAAACTCAGGCCTTTCAAACAAAAAAAGTTTTTGAAAATCGGAAAAGATTTACTCGAGTTTTGTACAAAAGACCAAAAACAACTTAAACGGCCCTTGGGCCGACACTCTGACAGTGCCCAGATTCAAACCCAAAAAAGATTTTTCGGTTGAGTGATTCGTCATCTAAGGACCATGGTCGGTGCTCCCCCCCCCTACTCCCGGGTCGACCGCGGGCATTTTTTTTATTGCTGATTCGTCATCTAAGGACCATGATCGGTGCTCCCCCTCGCATAAGACCCTTTTTCGAAGAACTTCGTTCTTCGTACAGTTCTAAAAATGTCCGTCGGTCCGTCCGTCCGTCTGTCAACACGTTAACTCGAGTAAAACTCAACCGATTTTCAAAAACTTTTTTTTCCCTAAAAGGTAATCGAAAAATCTTTTTTGGGATTGAATCTGGGCACTAGTCTTTTGTACATGACTCGAGTAAATCTTTTCCGATTTTCATAAAAATTGTTTTGTTTGAAAGACCTGGACATGACTGACAATTTATGGAAGAAACTATTTTTAATTTGAGTCCTTGGACTGAGCAAGGGCACTAAAAACGAGTCTCTGCCAGTGCTCTATGTGTTTTTTGTACATAACTTGCCGATTTTCAATTTTTTTGTTTGAAAGATCTGGGCATGACCGACAATTTGTGGAAGAAACATTTTTCGATTTGAGTCTTTGGACTTTGCTAGGGCACTACAGACGAGTCTTTGTTAGGGCCCTACGTGTTTTTTGTACATAACTCGAGTAAATCTTTTCCGATTTGCAAAAATTTTTTTTGTTTGAAAGATCTCGGCACGGCCGACAATTTATGGAAGAACTTTTGCCTGTGCAAGGGCTCAAGGGCTGTGTGACGGCTCATGTCGGTCCTGAGGTCGGCCCTAACCAAAAAAAACGTTTTTTGCTATGTTGCAGAGCAAATTGAGAGAAAAATTTTTGTCCGTGGAAGAATGTGTTCGAGGCCTCTACTTAGGTCCCTAGGTCAGTACTAAGGTCGGCCCTAGCCCAAAAAATGGTTTTTTTGCTATGTTGTAGACAAAATTGAGGAGAACATTTTTCTCTATTTGGAGGTTAATTTTTTGCGTTTTTTACACCGTTTATTCGGACGGGTTTTTCAATATTGCCCTATCAGCAATTTCCAATACAATTTAATGTGAACGCAATATTTACTTAAATACGTATCAGTCTTTTCGTAACATCAACTCTGTTTGCCACATCTATTCTGATACGTACGGGTCCCTTCATATATTTGAAATATAGTTTACCATTTCTTACAATAACAAATTTATTGCATATACTCTGGAAAAAACCGAAATAATATTTTATAATATACAAAAGCTGCTGCTGTGAAATTGAATAAATACAAAAAACTTTTAGAACAAAACTACATCATTCTTCCGTTTGCAGTTGAAACTTTAGGTCCTTGGTGCATTGAAGCGATTAAATTCATAGACGTTTTGGGAAAGTTAATCCAGGATAGAACTTGTGAACCTAGGTCTAAAGAGTTCTTGAAACAACGAATTGGATTGGCCATACAACGTTCGAATGCTGCATGTGTTATGGGTACATTTGGCGAAGATTTCAAAGGATTAGATGAAATATTTTACATCCTAAATGATAATTAACTATGACTTAATTTATTAGGCTTATGAAAGCTCCGACGGGTCGACTGGGCTGACATATTGCCTCCGGTTTTGATTTCAATATGACATATGTAACTTGTGATAAATCAAAAATATACAATTGCAATGTGAGATTTGCTAAACCCTATGAGAACGTATAGGGTTATTCTGAAATCATGATCACATCGAACGGATCCATCTTATTTGTTTAGGGGTTTGACATTAAATCTGTAAACAAGTAACACTGCAAAAATAGGACCTTTATGTCCATTAAAATTGTTTTAAATTTAGTGAAATATTGATCAGTTCTTGTGCGACATATAAGTGTTCGGTTGTGATTTTATACAAGGAAAATAATCGCTGAAGGCAGCAAAAAATCGCTAATTTGTGCCTTGTGAAAAGTGTTTTCGTGCTTTAAACTTCTGCAAGCATTATCACGCTTGCTTCCGGAGTATTTAAGAGAAATTCGAATTTGTTAGAATTGTTAAACTATTTCTAAAAACTGATTTCAATTCTGTGATGTTTGTGAAAATATTAATCATAAAATTCAATTTAATTTGTGATCATCGCACTTTATCGAGACAACTTTCAATATCAAGAAAGTAAACAATTGAGCGAGATCTGTCATAATGTCAACAATAATCCAAATCGGATGATTTGTGTGATGATCAAAAATTAAATTCGAATTTTAGATTAAGATCTTGACTCAAACCTCACAACATTTTAACCATCTTTTGGAAATAGTTAAACAATTCTAATAAAAACATGTTTGTCGTTGTTACTCTTGAAGGAAGTGAAATAATGATTCCAGAAGTTGTAAGTATGAAAACACATTTCACAGGGTAGAAATTTACGATATTTTGCTGCTTCATTATCAGTTAATTTATTAAAAAAGATTCTCCACTGGACACTTATATGCAGCACAAGACCTGGTCAAAATTTTATTAAATTTGAAATTATTTTAATAGACTTTAAAGCACAATTTTGTAGTGTTCCACCAGCGAATCGAAAATTGTCTAATGTTTGTTATTAAATTATACAGATGAAATGTCAACTGCCTAAACAAAAGAAATGTGATGCGTTCATGATTTCAGGATTTCTGTATGTCAACGCTACAATTTATTGTAATGATCTTTTCACGATTGAATATAATTTTCAATCGAATTCAATTTAAGTAGCATCGATTAAGCGATAGATAGAAGAATTTAAAATTTCAAGCGATTAAGCGATCGACAGAGGAATTGCAATTTTGAAAATGTAAATGCGCCAATTCATTAAACGCATCCTATCCTATTCGGTGTAAAAAAAGTTTGCACCTTTGTTGTGGTATTAAGTGGAAGTAATTGGACAAATAAAACGCATATGCTGGCCAAAAATATATGATCGTAGCTGTACTACAAACTTAAAGACGTTTCGAAGTTAAACATTAAATAAATGTTCGTTCAATTTAAACACTTTCCTCCTTTTTAGACCCGTATGAAGAACGCAGTGCTTCGAAAAAGGATCTATTGCGTTTACTACAACCAGTCTGCAACCAGTCGAATTTCTACCCGGGAGTAGGGGGGAGCATCGATCATGGTCCTTAGATGACGAATCAACAATAAAAAAAATGTCCGTTCGTCCGTCCGTCAACACGATAACTCGAGTAAAACTCAACTGATTTTCAAAAACTCTTTTTTCCCTAAAATGTAATCAACGGCCGAGCTAGGGCCGTTTAAGTGGTTTTTGGTCTTTTGTACATAACTCGAGTAAATGTTTTCCGATTTTCAATTTTTTTTATCAAAAGATAGGACTGTCTCCTACTTTATGGAAGAAAAACTTTTTGGTTAGAAACCCTTGGACTCAGTCAGGCCCCTAAAACTGAGTTTCTACTAGGGCCCAACGTGTTTGCTTACATAAATTGGATAAATCCTATCTGATTTTGTTGATTCTTTTTCTATTTGAGAGGTAATGAAATACCGAATTATATTCTAAAACAAATTTGAACGCGGTGCCTGTGCTTAGGGCTGAAATGGGCCTCAGGTCTGTCCTATGGTCGGCCCTAACAAAAAAAAAAAAATTGTGGCTATGTTGCAGAGAAAATTGAGGGAAACATTTTTGTCTATGTAAGTATGTGTCTGAGGCTAACTAACTAACGTAGGATGTTTGCATTAACTTTGGCTTCTATGAAACAGCACTTTTTGTATAGGAAATGATCATTTTCTAAAGGTCGTATCTTCGGATCCACCGAACCAGTTTTAATGAGTGAAAAGACACTTCGCCTTAGAATTTTCCGTAGAAGAAAAAATATTTTCTGGGGGTACGTCGCGTCGCAAGGGGGGAAGTCAAAACTTAGCTGTATATATGGTTCCGCAGTCTACGAAAAAAAATGTTCTTAATTTTTTGTTAGTGTGTGGACTTGCGTCACGGGCGCATCGCTACCGCGCGCCCATCATAAACACACCCTTTGCGAAGAAGCATGAATATATAATATAATAATAACTATCTGCCCAATTTTTGTATAGCAATATCAGAAATAAATGAGATTTATCTCGGATCTCCTTTTGACTCTCAAGTTTTGCAAATAGAGAGAATGATTTGTGTCAGTCTTTCTAGCGCGCTACTCAAGTTACGATTTGTTCTTATAAACTATCTTATCTTATCTTATAAACTAATCCTCGCTTGAATGATGGTCGGACAAGCTACATTATTTAAATATTTTATGAATTTGTAAATCACCTGAGGCGACTGTAATTTACCTTGAGTGTTACCTGTGCATTGTTTTTTCTTCCTGTTTTGAGTATGTCCTTAGAAATTAGATGATTTACCAATTTAATATTGGGTCTGGGTGGTGGATTGTTGCGATTATGAATGTAGTCTCTGAGATAGCCTTGTTGTCAGTTTTGGACTGTGGGTAGGGGGAATGTCTTTCTTAATGAATTAATTCTACTTATTAGATCCTGTATTTCGAAAAGAAATCGATTTTCCTTTTTTGTTAAAAAAAAAAAAAATTTTCATCGTCAGTTTAGTCGTTCTATGCAAAATAAACCGAATTTTGAATTATTAAAATCATTTTAGATTGGTCAGTCAAAATTTTACATAATCATATTCACTCAATTATAGTAGATTATTGAACAGGCCAGTAAGTGACGTGTTAAATAATTGTATTTTTGAATATACAGGAATAACATACAAAGAAATAATTACGCATTGAGGAATGTTTTTAAGCAAAAAGCTTTGAGAACTGTTTTTGGACGAGGGTAGAGTTTAGATTCCGAGTCGAAGGCGAGGAATATAACTAAACGAGTCAAAAATCAGTTCTCAAAGCTATTTCCTTAAAAACATTCCGAGATTGCGTAATTGTTTGTTTGTATGTTATTCCTGTATATACAAAAAAAATTATTTAACGAGGCTCTTACAATGGCCTGTTCAATATGCTGGTTTATCTGAAAAAGCGGTCGGTATAGGTGAAACAACAATTTCGGATTCACAGTACTCTTCATGTTGCGCGAATTGGTATGATATGCATGATTGTTTGCAACGGTATTTCCGTTTTATTTCAGTGTCTGCATTCTTGAATTCTTCTAATGAAAGTCTCGAAAATTCGTTTAAATTCATGAAAATTACGAGAGGTTGGTACAATGTAAGGATTTCTGGATTTTGAAAGGTTGTGACTCCTCCTTTTCCACAATAGTACACCGTGTAGAATTATGTCCTTTAATGAAATGTTGGTACTATTAAAAAGGCCACGTTGGAATCAACATAAAAACGCCTTTTTAAAAATCATAGTTGGCCAGACATTGTTCAATTAAAAGTACTAACCAAGTGAAAATTCATGAAAATGTTTTCACGAATATAAGCAAAGACTTTTTGAAAAATACAGCTTTGCAAAATTCATTCCTTTCAGTCATACATCACTGTATAGAGTCGTTTTGCTATATTTTTCCTTAATCAAAATAAAGTTCTATTGAAGAATCTAACCAGAGTCATCTGATATCTGGTTTGAACTCATTGTGGATCGCTATTGTCATTTCTAAAGCCTAATGTAAGTTCGTGAGAGTCCGTCTCTTCATTTCTTTAATCAGTTCGTCGCACCGGTCGGAGCATTTTGATAAAACTTTAGTTTGATTCAGGAATGCGTCATTCGTACAAAGCACGAATTTGTCGGTATATAGTGAGCAAGCTGAGCATAATGTCACATGAAATTCAATTAATTCGTTGTTATTGGCTTCAGCAACTATAATTTCGTATTAAATTCAAGTAATTTATTTCTTCAAATAACAATGCATTTATCGGCCTATTTTGCGGCCGATAAATACATCATACCGGCCGTTTTCAGATAAATTAATTAATTCCGATTTAAAACTATTAACCAAAATTAATGGTACTTTACACAATGAAGTTATAAGTACCGGTCGATAGGCTACCATTTATTGTAAATGACGTTAAAATAAAGATTTTTCATCATCAACTCAAAATATTAGTTGTGCCGAATTTGCCCTCAGTGCAATATACTCAATGCAGGATGCGAGATTTTTGCAATTTCAAACGTTGCCATGGTTCTATACAGATTTTCCAGTCAACGATGAGAGTGCACATAATATTATATTCATGACGTCATCGCTTTCTCATAGTGAGATTCTATGTATAAATTCTCTGATGTTGAACTCAATCTGCCACTGTCATATATATGCTATCATCATTGCCATAATATAACATGGATTTTAGTGGGAAGATGCAGGAAATTTAAACAAGATATCGTTTAGCATGCCTACAACAATTGCTGTCCATTTAATTATAAACGACTTAATTATAAACAATGCGACCACTTTGTACGTAAAGACCAATTTCGCTAGGCAGATGACATTATTAATTCGTGGTTTCAACTTGGGACTAAAAGGCTTGACCCGTTGATTTCAAAATCTTCCTCATAAAAAGACTTTATGTCTGCATGCCAGTATGTCCAAGGTAATTGAATTGCTCATTGCTGTCAAGTTGTACGCTTCACATTTCATTTGTAACATCATAATCAATAAAGAATGTTTCCTGCTTGCAACTTTAATTTGACAAGTTCAGACATCAGTAATAAATGGTAGTTGAAGATGAAGCCTACAACTTGACAACAATGAGCAATTCAATTATTGTGGACATGTTTGCTTTATTTCTTTAGATGAGGAAGATTTTCAAATCAACGAGTCGGGTCCTTTAGTCCCAAGCTCGGTCCCAAGTTGGAATTTCCACGAATTTCAATCATGTCATCTGCCTAAAGAAATTGGTCTTCACGTGCAAAGTGACATTGTTTGGTGCAACGGAGTTGATTGCAGTGATTGGCCGGACAGTTGGCTATAATTAAATGAACAGCGAATGTTGTAGGTATGCTAAACGCTGCTTTGTTTAAATTTCCCGCACCGTTGTATCGGAATATAATACATGTTAGTGAATGTGTTAGATGAGAAACATCGAATTCTCACATTATACAGTAAACAGGTATTTCATAATGGTTAAATTTTGGTTATTTTATTAAATATGTTTTGTGCCACTTTCATATGATGAATATGAAAGATGACATTTCGTGTGTAGGAATGTTGTATTGAAATTGCTGGGCCGTCATAGAATCGATATTAATTTCGGAATATCTAATAGTTTCGAAACCTGATAAATCGGATGAATAACATTATTTGATTCTTTTAGTGTTTGACGTCACGCAAAATTTTTGAAACAGCTTACAAATACTGGAAAGCTGTTGGGTCCATTGGAAACTTCACCGAGTTCTTCGCAGTGCCTCCTCTTCCATATGGTAGTAGAGTATTATGTAGCAAAGCTAGTTTTACATCCTATCAAATGAGATTGTACTTCAAAGTGATGTAAATTTTATGTAAAAATGTAGTATGTTCGATCAGAGGCGACGACTTCATTGTTTCCAACCGGGGCGAATGAACACCCCCTTGTGACTTCACAACCAATATGCTCCCAAATTTCACAAATTAGCAAACTTACAATTTCAAGTCCCTAAGTGGCACTTTAAGGTTGCGCCTAGCTCAATCAAAACAAGGCTAACTAGGCTTTATTGGTCGCGTAATCAAATAAACCAGCCTTTTCGATGGTAACGTATTGCAAGTCAGTACGTTCAGCTAATACACCGAACCTTAGTCCAGCTGATGCTCTTTCGTAACATTATATGCCTACGTCATAATCGTGCGTGCATCAATTAAGAAATTCACCGTGCACAAATCATTGCGCTCTACATTCGATTCAAGGCGAGTCCAAATTGGTTACACACCAATGCAGCATGTATTTAAGTCCATCCATAATCGCAAACCGTACTCTATTTTCCATTCAGATACACCTGTAACCGTTCTTCATGTTCCGATGCACCACCCAAAAATCCAGTTGTCCAGTGTCATTACAGGCGCTCGTTTGAGTGTAAAGAAAATATCATCTGACCCCCTACCACGAGCTTCTAGCTTACCGGCAACAATCATACCAATAGATGGAGCGAAATTTAGAACACCTTGTTGAAGTATAAGTTTTCTACCAGGGCGAATGTTAATATCTCGTTCGTCGGTGTAGACCCCAGAAGGTAAAATTTCTTGGCCATCGACTTCACCACCAACATGACTGGAACCTTCGGTATAGAATTTCGGAACAAACGTTGATAATTTCACGATGGTCATTGAGCCTGGATTGGAGTTATGGAGTAGAAATGCAAGGTATTCTATGTTGGCCAAGTCATATCGATCTTTGCGATGGAACAATCTATTGAAGATTTGCTGTTAGTCGGTGTATCCGAGATAATTGTATGTGACGTTAATCACTTGACTTTGATCCGATATTTATGATCCGACTTCATATTTGGAGTCTAAATTTTGCAATATGTTTCGATAGACATCGACATTACTAGACGAAATTACAACTGGAGCTGCAACTCGTGATCTGGGACTCAATCGACTTTCCCTCATCCTCATCCGGACGAAATTTCTGGTAAACAGCAATGATTGTACTTCTCTATCACCAAACGGTGAAAGACCTAGTGAAGCCACATACTTTCCAGTGTTTTTATAAAATTGATTATTCTGCACTGTAAGTCTCACGGGAAGTCTGAGAAATTCTTCCCATGGTTTGTTCCGAATGAGTGTATTTATAAGGCCAAATTATAAATTAACTATTTTTGTTTATTTTGGGTTTTCAAGCAACATAACTTGATTGAATGATGAGATTTTATTTAGTTAAATTTTCTCGTGTGTGCGTGTGCATGTGGTCTTCTTACGATTTCTTATTATTCCTTTTTTGGCAAAAATTTTTTTTCTGAAACTTTATTTGTGATGTTTCTTGAAGTTGTTATTTAGTTGTTAGTTATTCCCTTCATAATTTCAGAAATGATTGTATTCAATTTTCCCAATCAAATTTAGTGCCAAACTTATTGTTGTGCAGCAACACTGATTCGTACGATCTAGTACGATCGATGAGTCATCGGATGAATCATAAAATCGATGATATTTAGGGATTAAAGGAAGAAGAAAAATCATATGTTTATAATTAGAAAGACTTCGCAACGTACGGTCAATTATAGAAATTAAATTCTAAAATAAGTCGGTTCATCCACCGTTTATTTATATTAAAATTAGTTTAAAATTCATCTCGGCAAGTGTGTGAATAATTGTGATTAGTTTAGTTAAAGATTTATTAGCCAACGGCCCAGGATCTTATAAAGGTATAAAATTGATGAATTTGATGTGCTGCGACGGAATCTTCAGTCTTTTTTCTTTAATTTATTTAGTCAAATTATCCGTGCACACAACTTCTGGATATGCACTAATTATCGTGAGGTTTATTTGAAAGTAAGGATTTCATCATTTCTATAATTGTTTTTAGCTCGATCCCTAACCTCAAATCACTTGTAGCTCAGATCAAATTGATCCATTCACACATTGCCGTTGAAAGTTAGTTTGAAGCCGAGAAAGGGACTAAACGTAAGAAAAGTTGTTTAGATTATTTTTAAATTTGCTAAAATATTGTTAATTTGTAGGAAATTTGAAGCAAATAAAATTCTGTGAAAAGAACGAACAAGGCGTCTCTTAATATTCATGGAAGCGCTGTCAGACCGTCAAAGTTCCCTTGAATCGGAGTTGCCTATTTACAACACTTATGATGACGCCAATCTTATTATCGTTTTCGAAAATGATATGTCCGATTTGAAGCTGCAAAAATTCTTCCGGATTTCGATTGAACCAACAGGTTTGAATATCGACCGAATTCGATAAACCTTCATTGAAAAGATTGGCAGTGATGTTAACATAAGAATTTCCGTAAAAGTTACCATGTAAAAATCCAGTCTCTAAATTTTTGATTACATACGAGTATTGTTACCACCACCGTAATCAGTGACATTCACTTCTCCGCCTTGAGGCATACTTCCATAACACTTTTCTGGTGAGACATACTTCCACAACACTTTTCTGGTGAGGCATACTTCCATAACACTTTTCTGGTGACGCATACTTCCACGGTTGTCTGCAAATTCCGAGTTCCTTACATTGTTGATAGATCCTCCGTAGATATCAGAGTGAATAATTTGCGTTTATTTCCGTTTTTGTTCACTCTTAAATTTTTGAAGTGAAATACATGGTCACACCAAAATCCGTGATAAAATCCACAGTTGTATGCTGTGAACAATACTTTATTTGCTAGAATTTAGTTTATTCCCGCTTATTGGACACGTAGCGGTAGCGGTAGCGAACTAAACAAATGCGCGCACTTGACAGTTGATGTAGACAAAAAAATTCCATCTGAAAGTGTTGAAGTAATCAAATAATGAAATGTCGAAAAAATCTTGTGTACAAAACTGTGTGGCTCCTCTGGGAACTCAAATTTCATTGTTTTCGTTTCCTAAAGACAAAAATTAAATAATCATCTGGAGAGAAACTACGACTAGAAACTTAGTTGTGAACGTTGTCCACCCAAGTAACACATTTGATGGCAATGATGATAATTTTAAACGAAATTTCATAGTGCTGAGAATTAGACACACCAAACACTCCCATATGAAACAACAACACCAGAAATTATGATACGAGAAGGAGTGAGGTTATGTCTGCCTATCCGTTGATGATGAAAAAATATTTTTGCTTTACATGCTTTTTTTGTGCTCCAACTTCGAAGATATGAGTAAGGCGCATATTTTAAACTCATTTACTTACCTATTTTGTGTGAAACACAAAGTTCACACGTATAAAACTGCAACTTCCATACATTTGCGCACTTTCCATATAACGATTTATACGTCATTAGTTCTTAATGGATTATATTAAGAGCGTGTCAGATATTTTGACAGTTCTATATTTTGCGATGTTTTTTCATTGTATATTTTTAAGGCAGTGATCATCAATTTTAAATTCCGAAACATCTACTGTTTGCATAACACATCCCTTTATAGATTCTTTGAATCAAAATAAATAGTTATTGAGTCTAAATGTCAAAATTTGATCTGAAAAAACATCGCAAAGTACTCGGCTATGCGATGTTTTTTCAGATCAAATTTTGACACTTAGACTCAATAATTATATATTCTGATTCATAGAATCTATAAAGGGGTGTGTTATACAAACAGTAGATGTTTTGGAATTTAAAATTGATGGTCATTGTCTTGGAAATATGCAATGAAAAAACATCGCAAAACATAGAACTGTCAAAATATCTGACACGCTCTACCGTATGAACAAAAATTCAAAATGTTAGTTAATTTTTAATACGATTTCAGACGAAAATATTAATATTTTAGATAAATAAATAAACGTGTTAGTTAAAATATTGAATTTCGTCAGATATAAAATAAATGTTTTTGCTTCGTAAAAAATATAAAATGTCAAAAAATCAAATTTGTCAGATAAAATAATCAAATTTTTAGTTACCGAAATATAAATATTTTAGTTAAAAATAAATATTTTTGTTAGATAAAAAATAAAATTTTCAGATAAAATATTAAAACATGTTAGTTAAACTGTCCATGTTTTCAGGTAATTATTTCAAATTTTCAGTTAAATATTGTCCATTAGGGGTGTCCAAAATACAAAAGTGTCGAAAAGTTTGGGGCACCAACCGAAAAACAAAAGGTTTTTGATCCCTGATCAAGATTGCATATGGGCGTAACCTGATACGAGACGATTTACGGGTAGCTCAAAAGCGTTAAAGTCAGAAATTCAACGACTTTCAAAGGCACATATTCCCTCAAGTAATGAGAGAATCCATCGGTTGTTGTGGTGCAGTCGAAATGTCTTAGGACACCCTTAAAATCGGCATAAAGAAAGTAGACCAGAGAGTTTTTTCGTCCATATGTTCCACATGATAATAGTGATGAAATTTTCTCATGAATTTCAATAGGTATGGGTCCTAGGCTTCGAGTATGGGTTCGACTGATGTAAATGGGGATTCGTACGGGTTTTTTAATATTGCCTTTTTGGCAACTTCCAATGCATTTTTCTTTGTTTTCAAAATGTTTTCTAATTTAATTTTTTTTTTTTATTTTAATTTTTTTTTTAAATGTTTATTTTGTTGTTCGCTCGATGCGACTTTATTTTTTTCAGAATATCTGCACCTCATTCGAAACTCTCCGCACTTCGAAAAGAGTATTCTCAATGAGCTTTTCATATAAAAAACTACCTCGCTGGGCCTATATTCAATGTACGAGAGATCAATGTCCCTGTAATATGACGGCATTCCCCATACAAGTGAGACATAATATTCCAGCACCATTCACCTCTCGTCCGAACACTTCACTGGGGTTTTGATTGAGAGTTTTTTACTCGGGTATTACACAAGTAGAAATGACCTGGTACAAATTCGTTACAAACTCTAATTTCTCTAAGTGACTTTTTGAATATCTGCAAAGAGTGTGTGAAATTAATGTAACGCAATTTAGCATTATTTAAGGAGTCAAAATTTTTGTGACCTGATTCGAACTGAAAAACTAAGTTAAATATGGGTCAATGGAAGTATGTGAAGATGTCGGTCCGATACTCTGAAATTCCCGAAAACGTTGAATTATATTTGAGATTTTTTTAAAATCGGTTCTGCTTGCCTCCAAAATAGAACGTTATCACCTTTCTAGTGGCATTTTCAATTCATTGAAATTTTAATTTTATATGTCAATTTAAAACAGACACGCCAACGGCGCGCCGCCGCCGACGATGTTTTGTAAACTTCGGCGGGACGCCGCCGACTAAAAATTTATCACCCCTCCGCCGCCGATCAATTATATATCGGCGCACAGAGGTGAGTTTGAAATTTCAATGCAAGAATAAAATCATAAAAGCTTAAGATGTATGGAAAAAAGAAAATAGTGTAATCGATTCTAATCCGAACTACTGTGTACTAAAAGTTTTGTACTGACCACTGTCGAAAAATTATATTTCAAATCAACTTTCATTTAAACTCAAATTAAGGCTTTGATAGGCGACGCGACACGACGGTTAGAGATAGACCACCGCCAACGAAAGGCTATGATTACGAATGGCTAGATGGCTTTATACGTCATTCTGTCATGTTTTATCCACTTTTTTCATTGATTAGTTAGGGAATTTGAGAAGAGGAGGAAAATGAAGAAGATGTCTGGAATTTTATTATATGTAGAATTTAGGGGACTATCATTAGACGCTATGCTCTTTGTGGGAGGTAGGGCGGCGTAGAGAAGGGTGCACCCATGCGACCTAAAACTTCACATCTGTAGATATTTCAATGGTCTATAAAGCATAAATGGTCGTGTAAGTAAAGAACACTGGCGTCGTCTGCGTAATTATGCCACAAATCTTGTCAAGAGGGTTAAAGCCGAATTTCTGGTACCCAAGCTTGACACTAGGCTAGGATCAAAAGTTGTCTGGCGTAACCTTCGTGCGATTGGGGCAGTATCTAAAGGGAACATGAAGCCTGTATTTACAGCGAATGATTTTAATGATCACCTAACTAGGCTAAATACTGGTGACGTTGTAAATGAAGCTTGCTATAATGGGAATAACAGTACTCGCTCCTCCTCGGAATTTAATTTTTCGAATGTCACTAGCTTAGACATTATTAGGGCGATCAAATCAATTAGGTCTAATTCATTAGGCTTAGATGGTATCCCTCTGGTCTTTATCAAAATGATATTACCTTTTGTATTACCGGTTCTGACGCACATTGTCAATTTTTGTTTTACAACGTCTTCGGTACCTCAAACGTGGAAGTTGTCGAAAGTGCTCCCGGTCCATAAAAAAACTAGATCTCGTGGACTGGGCGATTTTCGCCCAATAAGCATATTGCCCTGCTTGTCGAAGGTGTTCGAGATTTTAGCTAAAGAGCAGATTTCTTCTTATCTTGATGTTGAAAGCCTACTAGATGCTTACCAGTCGGGGTTCAGGGTGGGGCATAGTACGGGCGCCGCTCTACTACGAGTGTCGGATGAAATTCGGAAATTTTTTGAGAAAAAGTTTGTGACCATTATGATATTCCTCGACTTTACTAAGGCATTCGATCACTGTAAACTGCTTGCTAAGCTGAGTAAGCATTTTGGCACCTCGGCTACAGCTGTTAGTCTAATCCGTAACTAACTACCTTTCTGACCGCTTCCAATGCGTGTCTATTGGGAATTACATATCTGATTTATCCAAAATTAGCTCTGGTATACCGCAAGGATCAGTACTCGGCCCCCTGCTATTCTCGTTGTATATCAATGATTTGCCTACGTGTCTTACTTCAACTGCTCATCACATGTTTGCTGACGATGTGCAACTTTTTTACTCGTCTCCCAGAACTGCCATCAAGGAGGCTGTATTCAAAATTAATCAGGACCTTTACGCAGTCTATCTCTGGGCTAACGAGAATCATCTGAAGTTGAATGTTGAATGCGAAGAAATCCCAAGCTATTTTATCTGATGAAACGGATGATGTACTCTTAACACCTAAGCTGATGCCTTACATTTTACTAGGTGGGGCAATTATTCCCTATGCTGAAAAGGTTCTTAACCTTGGTTTGGTCATGGATAAGAAAATGACATTTAAGGACCAAGTAGCTGAGATTTGTTCTAAAGTTTTTGGGAGACTTCGTACTCTTTGGCCTAACAGCCACATTTTTTCTCAGAAGACTCGCATTTTGTTAGTTAAGTCTTTAATTCTACCCGCCTTCACTTATGGTGAAGCTATCTATTCAACAAACTTGTCAGCATCTGCGGTCCAGTCTCTAGAGCGGGCTTTCAAAGCCTGTGTGCGTTTCGTGTATAGATTGAGACGCTATGATAGTACCCGGAACTATGTGAATGAACTGCTTGGTATTCCGATTATGACACATCTGAGGCAGAGACGATCTTGTTTTATGCACAAACTCTTTAAGACTCATGCCCCGGGCTTTCTCTACGACAAGCTTTTGGTCGGAAGATCAGAACGTAGTCGTCATTTAGTCATCCCTAAACATTCCCCGTCCCAGTATAACCAATCATTTTTTGTTAAAACGGTAGCCGACTATAACTCCATTCCCACTCGCACAAGAGAACTTAAATCGTTGTCCAGCTTCCATCATGCTTGCAATGAGCATTTTCGATCGCTTTGAACGACCTTTCGTCGCAAAATGGTGTTTGCTTGCCCTGTGATTGGAAATTATTGCTTTTGTTTCTACTTAAAATAATGAAGTCAACCCTCTGGTGTAGTGTCCTGGTCCTGGGCGTAAGGTGAGTGCATTTTATAATTAAATTATGTTTATTTTGATTCTTTGTTGTGGTCATTGTTATTGTGTCTTTTTTTCTTTTTCTTTATTTTGAACTTTTAGTTTTTAGCAGATTGTGATATTTCCCATTAGCTTGAATATTTGTTTATGTTTTTTGTCTTTTGAATTAATCTCATGAACATTTGTATAAGGTGTACCTTTTTGTTCTAGTTATAATAAATTTGAAATAAAGTTTTTGGTTGTAAAAGTGTTTGTTACGTTACATTTTGTATGAGGCAATGGTTGTGTGTTCGAGATAGAGGTTTGGTGTCAAAAAGAAAGTTGTTGGGTTGGGTGTGTGGTGTATCAGGGTGGGCGCCAAAATGGCGGAAAATAGGCGAGGACTCAAAAAAAAACTTTTGATATGTTGTAGAGGAGGTTGAGGGTATCATTCTCGCCAATGTAAGTACTAGCCGTCGCGCTTCGGTTCGGCGACAGCGGCGGCTCAAAATAATGCAAAACATTACAATCACAACGAAAACTCTTTTTAAAAGGAAAGCGTGACGCAAGTCCTCGTCCCTTCTTCCAAAACAACTGATATCACAACAAAAACCCTTTTTAAAAGGGAAACGTGACACAAGTCCTCGTCCCTTCTTCTAAAACAACTGATATCAATTTGGGTGATGCTTGCAGCTTCGGAACGCAAAAAAGTTCTTTTGAAATATTTTCACTTTTGATTAAAAAAATGCGTCACAAATGCCGGACCCCCCAGTGTTATAGTTTTTCTGTTCTTTCAGCTTTCACAATGCAAAAATTTGACTTTATGGGATGTAAGGCGTATTTTTGTACAGGAAATCAAATTTTTGCGTATGAAAGGTGAAAGCATAGAAAAATTATCCCATTAAAGACTTTTCGATAGGGAAAAAAAGTGTCTGAAAATTGGTTGAGTTTTACTCTAATTGTCGTGTTGACGGACGGACGGACTTACATTTGAAGACTTCGGGAGAAAAACAAGATATGTTTATTCTTGTAAAAAAATTTTTTTTTCGTTGCCCAGACCTTTCAAAGAAAAAAAGAATTTATGAAAATCAGAAAAGATTTACTCAAGTTATGTACAAAGGAGCAAAAACCACTTCTACGGCCCTAGCTCGGCGGCCCTTGGGCAGACAGTGCCCAGATTCAATCTTCGAATTTCGATGCTCCGCCCTACTCCCATGTCGAAATTCGACTGGTTACAAACGTCGTTCTTCGTACGGGTCTAAAAACGTAATAAAAATTATACGCTCTTACTCACCAACAATTCCTTTGATAATTGAACTGGGTTTTAAATTTAATTGAATTATAATATTCTTTTATAACGAACAAAACATTTCATCTTTTTGTAAATAAATATCTTTGCAATCGGTCAATAAACATGCCTCCATTCAAATTTCATTTTTCTCGAATTACGATTAAGCTAAACGATTTTCATATTTACTTTTTATTGAATAGCATTCGCCTCCATATTTTATAGGACATTTTTCTTTGAATATCGCATAAAAATGATTGGTTTACTCGGCAATAATAACTCATTCCATGCAAAATTTATGTTCGTCATAGCTGTAAATAATGCACCGGTGGAAATGTTTTTTATGACGTTGCCATCATGCTTCCTCCTATATTTAAGCTGTTATTATAAACAGCCAGCGATGTACTATATAGTTTATGTTTCGAATGGGTAGCCTGAAGTCATTTGAAAATAACGTAGAATCGGAGAGGTTTTATATGTTGTTCGCTTCATTTCTGTGATGTAAAAATCCATGAATAATAAATTGCATTTTTCTGGAGGTTTTACCTAATATTCGAATGAAATATCATTGAGTTTTGAAAGAAGTTAAGATATTTAACGCAAAAGTGGATATTAGGGAGATTAGGCAAACCTACTTATAGGAAAATTGGGAAATCTATAAGTTATAAGTTCAAAGTTATAAATAAACATTTCCTAAGATACGGAAGTTATCCAAAATTATCCCCACACATAAAAAGACCAGGAAATATGACTATAAGGACTTCCGCCCAATACACCTGATTCCAGTACTCTAGAAAGTTTCATGGCTGAACAGATATTGGAGTCTGTCTCCGATGCTAACTTGATAGTCGATGTTAGTCGGACTTTAGAGCTGAACATAGTACCGCTTCTGCGCTGCTTCAAGTGACAGACGGCATCTTAAGAGGGTCCTCTAAAAAGCAAGTTGCATTTCTTCTTTAGCAAAGCTTTCGGTGCCGTTAGCCACGCGTTATTACTGCGTTAACTAAGCGAAATCTTTTCATTCTCACACTCTGCAACTCTACTGATATCTAGTTTTCTCAGCAACCGATATCAATGCGTCCAAATAGGTGACTATACTTACTCAGTACTACCAGTCTTAAAGGGTGTGCCACAAGGATCGATCTTACCCTATCCTATTTGCGAACGACCTTCCCGGTGTTCTGCGAAACACAAAGCCGCATATGTATGCGGATGACTTCTTACATTACGTCCACTCAAAACGAGATGCCAATTCCTTGTTGACCTCTGTACTAAAAACCAATGAAGACCATGCTTTAGTGGAGAGCTGGTCGTGCAAGAACAATCTACAGTAAGCCCATGATTCGATTTTTGGCTCATTTGGTTTGGTTGGATAGTGTTTGCTTGGTGCTTCCTTTCCACTTCTATGACAACCGAAACCGGAAGCACTAACCCGGTGAATAACTTTTTTATATTTTTCAATGTTTTAAAAATGAAAATAAGATTTTTTTTCATGTGGCCGATATTTTGCTGTTCGAGATATTTTATTTGACGACACCTACGGCTCAACTTGACGACTCCTTCTTGGTGGACTTATTTATTTCACCTTTGACGCAGCTTTACGCTAAATACTTTTTATTTTTTATTTTTGCTTTAAATTTTAGGACCAAGCTCTTTGAGTGCTTCTTATTTACAATTTTAATATTGACAACATAGTTTTTCTTTCTCTTTGTTATCATTATTGTTTGTTTTGACTTCTTTCTGTTTTGTGATTTTATTTTTTTATTTTGTGATTTTTGTCTGTGATAATGTTATTGTACTTTAAGAGAATTATTTGTAACGTTTTCATGGTTTTTTAAAGAGAGTTATGGCAGCAGTCATAGCTACTCTTTCTCCATGTCAGCTAGAAAATAGTAGACAATAAAATGATTTATCATCATTCAACATGCATGAACTAATTTCACAAATTACTCCACACACAAATTAATTTTAATTTTATTAGCACAAACAATAAACCAAATTGAATACATTAAGTCAAATAGGATTTTTATCAAAGAACACGCAATGGTTGCAAGACAGAATTTCGCAATTTGTTCTTTTTGCAATTTCTTAAACGTCACTTGTTTGTGTGGTTGCAAAACGACATTTTGTCGCATTTAAGTTTTTGCGACAATTTCACTCCGCTATTACCCGTAAAATGTTTGCTGTTTGTATTGAGGCTATTTAGTTGTATTCTTCAACTATCCCCAAAATCAATTTGATTTTGAACACGCAATGCGTGCACATGTGACACATTTCACCTAGCATAATTGAATATATTAAAATGTAACAAGCAACGTATACACAATCATTATATAATAGGGCCAACTCATATATCAGCACGTAAGTGATGTGTATTATGTGTATTAAAAGTAAACCTTCCCATTCCCACCCATCAAATACCAAAATAAAAGTTAAATCTGTGTGGAACAATAAAATTCCTTATATATTAAATACTCGGTTGTTTGATACTGGATGGAGTGTCTGTGAGTTATTTATGTACTTCATCAATAAGGAAGCGTATAAGGACGCATTAAGTAATTTCAGTCAAAGAAAATATAAGGCGTGAGGTGCTAAACACATTACTGAAGTCATGTGGGGCAACATGTTTGAATGTACCATCATGTGGAGTTAGGACCTTGACTGTAGTCTCTTTGTATTGTCCAAAAGTCTTACTGAAAGATGGTCTACGGAAACAGCAAAAACATTAATAAACTCTTGAGATGTGGTAACTTTGTTATAACAATATTCAAATTGCATGACGAATCTATCAGTCCTGAAGACAAAGCAAAGCAAGCGAGTATGATAAAACCAAACGATGACATGGATGACCCGGTATTCAATATGAAAGTAGAATCTGAAATATGTTTCTTTCTGAAGATACAATATCTCTTAAAGACCGACGACTTAAATAAATAAATAAGTTCTTAGAAACCTCAAAAATAAAGGTACATGCTCTCATGAGCGCGTAAATTACGTTTTTTTACCGGTATCTAAATTCGTCTTTTTGATTTTTCCCTGTATCCTAAAAAATTTCGCTTCGACAAAAACCTTATTTCCTATTGGCGAAGATATAATTTCCCTGAGATGAAACTCAAATTTTTTTCTGAACAAAATATCCCGCAAGCGGAGAGAGCGAGTTTTTCTTTAATGTTATAATAGCATAACAATTGACATTTCATAAAGAAATGCTTACGAATCGCGAGCGGAGCGATCTGGACTTTTGGACAGGGGTCTATTGCGTTTACCACGACATTTGTAACCAGTCGAATTTAAACCAAAGGGTAGGGGGAGCACCGATCATGGTCCTTAGATGACGAATCAGCAATAAGAAACATATGAAGGGACCCGTACGTATCAGAATAGATGCGGCAAACAGAGTTGATGTTATGAAAAGACTGGAACGTATTTAAGTAAATATTGCGTTCACATTAAATTATATTGGAAATTGCCGATAGGGCAATATTGAAAAACCCGTCCGAAGAAACGGTGTAAAAAATTTTTCCGAACGCACAAAATTGACCTCCAAATAGAGAAAAATGTTCTCCTCAATTAAGCAAAAAAACCATATTTTGGGCTAGGGCCGACCTTAGTACTGACCTAGGGCACCAAGTAGAGGCCTCGGACACATACTTCCATAGACAAAAATGTTTCCCTCAATTTGCTCTGCAACATAGCAAAAATCATTTTTTTTTGTTAGGACCGACATGTGGCCCACTTGAGCCCTAAGCACAGGCAAAAGTTCTTGAAAATTGGAAGAGATTTACTCGAGTTATGTACAAAAAACATATAGAGCCCTAGCAGAGACTCGTTTTTAGTGCCCTAGCTAAGTCCAAGGACTCAAATTAAAAAACGTTTCTTCCATAAATTGTCATGCCGCCGAGCTAGGGCCGTTTAAGTGGTTTTTGGTCTTTTGCACATAACTCGAGTAAATCTTCTGATTTTCATAATTTTTTTTTTTTTTTTGAAAGATCTGGGCATGGCTGACAATTTATGGAAGAAACTTTTTTTTAATTTGAGTCTTTAGACTTAGCTAGGGCACTAGAAACGAGTCTCTGCTAGTGCTCTATGTGTTTTTTGTACATAACTCGAGTAAATCTTTACCAATTTTCAAAATATTTTTTTTGTTTGAAAGATCTCGGCACGCCCGACAATTTGTAGAAGAATTTTTGCCTGTGCTTAGGGGTCAAGTGGGCCTCATGTCGGTCCTAAGGTCGGCCCTAACATAAAAAAAAAGTCGGCTCTAGCCCAAAAACTAGTTTTTTGCTATGTTGTAGACAAAATTGAGGAGAACATTTTTCTCTATTTGGAGGTCAATTTTGTGCGTTCGGAGAATTTTTTTACACCGTTACTTCGTACGGGTTTTTAAAAATTGCCCAACGGGCAATTTCCAATACAGTCTAATGTGAACGCAATATTTACTTAAATACCTTCCAGTCTTTTCGTAACATCAACTCTGTTTACCGCATCTATTCTGATACGTACGGGTCCCTTCTATGTTTTTTGACTTGAAATTACTTCCCATTTCAGGCCATTTCTCATCTTTAGGCCATTTCCTATTCTTAAGTCATTTTCCACCTTCATCAGAAATTGTATGATATCGGCAATCTCCACACACATCGATGACCTATTGATTACGATCAGTTGTATTTCTGGATGACCTGTACTTCTCGTTCAACTTTATTCTCCAGTCAGATAATACATTATATACTTCACGGTCAGTTATATTTACATATATATACATATCATTAAAAAACTCCTTACAGAAGAGGTGTGACGCAAGTCTTTTTATCTACTTATAAAAGATATGAAATCAGAAAAGTGTCATGCGTTAAGCTGCCAACGCAAACTATATATTAAATTTCATATATAAATATTCATAAATATATGAATATACATATTTCAGTTGTATCGGTTATCATTTTGATCGAATGCCGTACGAAGAGTTTTCATTGTACCCTTCATAACAATATTTACCCACGGTCACTACATCCTAATAGTAACAAGATGAAAATAAAGTCACAGTGGATGCTTTCCTAAATATAGAAAAAGCTTTCGATATAATGTGGGTTAAGGTTTTAATATACAAAATGTTACAAATGAAATTCTTGACCATCCCATAAAGATAATATTATCCTATCTCTAGCATAAAGAATGTAGAGTGAAATTGGTAAACCATCTGTCAAATCCTATCTCAGTACACCATGGCTCTATTCTCGGGCTTCTTCTGTTTATCATATTTATAGCTGACCCACACATGTACATTAGCACGACACTATCAATATTTGACACGAACGCCATTTCTATTAGACTGCCGCCGAGCATAGCTAAATATTACGTGCAGAGTCATCTCTACAAGCTTCAAAACTACTATAACAATTGTAAAATCAAAGTCAATGTGGGAAGAGGCACTTTAGATTAGGAAATCTAATGTTGAAGGCCGCAGAAATAAGTGTTTGTCTGACTCAGAGATAAATAGCTTGAAAATCCAATACAAGTCCGCGGTACCTCGGTTACCATGCGCGTACAATCAAATATGGAACACAATGATCATAAATGCTTCTCAAGACACACTCTGGGTTGCAGAGACTCTATCTTATTCAGGGTGAATAACGGGACATCACTAGCGGTTGAAGTTAAAGCATGTATGTAATATATATGTGTAACTATTTTCTAGCTGTACTGGTCTACTTACATGATCTAGCTCAATGGTACGCTCTGCCTAAATATCTAATTAGAAAAAAGAAGGTTTTTGAAATCGAGTACTTCCACATGGCAATTAACTTTAAAATGACGAGAGGTACTTCAATCTTTGCATGAAGTGACCGAAACGCCTAGATTGAATGAAGTATATGACCTAGCAAAAAGGATGCTCAGCAGAACTTATGTACATGACAATGTGTTAATTGGTCTTTCGCTAGTTTAGTCGACAGTTTAATACAAAAAACTCGGGAAAAGTTTGTAGGCGAAAGAGACCAAAAAATAGTTGAAAATAAACTCCCCATATTGTGTATACCTTACGTTAAAGGTTTATTTGAAAAATTAAAAATCGCATGCAAAAATGAATTCATGATAGTTGGAAAAGGGGACAACACGTTGAAAAGATCGGTATTTAGCCGGTTGAAAGATCCGACACCAAAATTGCTACAATCGATGTTGGTTTACAGCATTCCTTGTTCGTGTGGTTATGTGTATATAGGCCAGACCTTACAACTCCTTAAAGATCGTATTTACCAGCATAAATACAACATAAAAATTAAAAATAAAGATCATAGTGCCTTATGCGATCATGCCATTACAAACAATCATACACCCCTGTGGAACGAGGTCAAAATTGTTGTCCGAGAATGTAATCAAAAGAAGAGAGACATTCTAGAAATGATAGCAGTAAAAAGAACATCACACTGCCTCAACAAACAAACTGACTGTATCATGCTATCGACATCGATCATTTCTAATTAGCACGTCATGTTAGCGCAGCATTAACAGTATTGGTACCTTTGTTCAATGTTTTATGTATATTTTTGCATTCAAATTATGCTCACACGAAGTCATTCGTATATTGACTGTTTAACGTATTACATCGTTTTTAACTGTTCATTTTCAATAATTGTGACCAAAAAGTATTTTAATGTGACCCAAAGGTGATTTAGTCGGTGTTGTTCTTATAAAGTATTTTAATGTTAAATTCTTTCTGATTTTAGCATTGAAACTATTTGTGCGGACACAAACTTACTTTGTTCAGTTTTTTGTTCATATTTTAAGTATTTAAAGTACACATTAAGAATTCAATTAAATGTAGAGTTGTGTTTTCATTATATTTATGTTTTCAGCCACTGATGATGGTATCGAATGGATACTGAAATTAATTTGGCATAATAAATGTATTTGACTATTGAGCTATTCCGATCTTATTGATAAAT
>CM055406.1:2555990-2568644 GCA_029228625.1 Pseudolycoriella hygida
TTCATGATAGTTGGAAAAGGGGACAACACGTTGAAAAGATCGGTATTTAGCCGGTTGAAAGATCCGACACCAAAATTGCTACAATCGATGTTGGTTTACAGCATTCCTTGTTCGTGTGGTTATGTGTATATAGGCCAGACCTTACAACTCCTTAAAGATCGTATTTACCAGCATAAATACAACATAAAAATTAAAAATAAAGATCATAGTGCCTTATGCGATCATGCCATTACAAACAATCATACACCCCTGTGGAACGAGGTCAAAATTGTTGTCCGAGAATGTAATCAAAAGAAGAGAGACATTCTAGAAATGATAGCAGTAAAAAGAACATCACACTGCCTCAACAAACAAACTGACTGTATCATGCTATCGACAACATATAATAATGTCATTTCTAATTAGCACGTCATGTTAGCGCAGCATTAACAGTATTGGTACCTTTGTTCAATGTTTTATGTATATTTTTGCATTCAAATTATGCTCAACGAAGTCATTCGTATATTGACTGTTTAACGTATTACATCGTTTTTAACTGTTCATTTTCAATAATTGTGACCAAAAAGTATTTTAATGTGACCCAAAGGTGATTTAGTCGGTGTTGTTCTTATAAAGTATTTTAATGTTAAATTCTTTCTGATTTTAGCATTGAAACTATTTGTGGGGACACAAACTTACTTTGTTCAGTTTTTGTTCATATTTTAAGTATTTAAGGTACACATTAAGAATTCAATTAAATGTAGAGTTGTGTTTTCATTATATTTATGTTTTCAGCCACTGATGATGGTATCGAATGGATACTGAAATTAATTTGGCATAATAAATGTATTTGACTATTGAGCTATTCCGATCTTATTGATAAAATAAAAGTTCATTTAATGAGATTCAAATATTACAAAAATTTATTCTATTTAGATTACACTGATGTGTATGATATGACCGATCGATACGAACTAACTCTTCTTCTCTTCATAATTCGGCTTGAATGTCGATCGATATCTTGTATGTAAAAGTATTAACAATACAACATATGTTGATACGTACAAATCTCTCACTTTTTGCTTTGATGGAGTCGCGATTTGAACAATTCTTACATAAATGCATTTAATAAAAAAAATATGCGCACGGTTACTCGATAGTTAAATTTTCGAAAGAAACCCGTCAGAAGCAACGGCCTCACTCATTTACCTTATGCCATTGTTTTTTGAATAGGGTAAAGTCAAAGTGTAACAAAGTAAAAACTTTCGTCTGTAGGATCGCGTAGCGTGAGTTGGTCCTACACTAAGGACCCTACAGCCCGAATCATTCGACCAGTTTTCACTATTTTTTTTGTGGTTTCTGGAAGTCCATATCTTTCATACAAAATTTTGAATAGCGATTTCAGCGCTAATTTCGCAGAGATATAAATGAAAAAGTCTCACCGACATTCAAAAAGCGTGGGCTTTGACTACTTTTTCGACCGTAACTTCGAAAGTTATTTAACGATTTGCCCAGATTAAATTTCAATTCAATTCAATTTTCAATTCAATTTTTCAAAAAAAAAGGGATTTTGTAAATCGGATAAGATTTACCCGATTTATGTTGAAAAATCAAGTTAGGCCTTAGTAGAGACTCGTTTTTTTGCCCTGGCTGAGTCCCAAGGCTCAAAATCGAAAATTTTTATTATTCGGAATGATACAGATTTGACTAGAGAGTAGACTTATTGTAAATTGTTGTATTGCTGATCGGTTTGAAAATTTAATTTCAATTTGTTGTATTGCTTGCGGCGATCAAATGTAAACATTTCTCCTAAGTAGAGTAATTTGTTTGCCTTGCATTCGGATGATCTGTGCATTAGGGGTGTTCAAAATTATATGGGAAAACAAGCTTTTCGAAAATTTAAGCTCCTCAGGTGGAAATCGTTGTGTTTTTGGACTATTATCAATAGTGTGTATGGGTGCAACCGAATCTTGGTGAGTTTAGGCGATGCTCAATGTCAAAAACCGGTAAAAATCGCAAAAATCGTTTGCTTGAAATATTAAGAGTTATGTTGTAGCAAGTTAGATTAAACCGGCTCAAAATCATATAAAAAAACGCTTATTTCGGTCTCTGGAAGTTACAGTACTGCTTCGACTTCAATAGAGTCCATCAAAGAGCTTTCATACTGTCCAGGTTCATGGAATTTTGCTGAAAAAGTTGTGGCACTTATTGAAAAATGTTCTTCAATGAAAGTTTAGGCATAGATAGTACTTCAAAATAACACACAAACAGTTTGCATCGGAAGCATAAATTTCGAAAACTTTGAACTAAGATTGATTTTTTCGAGTACATGTGTTTTTCATGAACTTTCATGAGTTGCCCTATGCGCTACTTGGCGTTGTACGACATTTTCTTAACTATTTCAGGACACATTTAGCAATTTTATATTTTTATGATACTTATTAAAAAAAGAAAATTGCCAAATGCTGCAGTTGATTAATCATGCCGGAGCGGTAGCGGAGGGCGTGACGCAGTCCCCAAACCCCCAAAAAAAGTCCACAAACCCAAAAAACTCCATACAAAAACCTTTGGGACAAGGAGCCATATATAGGCGAACTTTTGAGTTATTTCTCCACGCTCCCCTCCCCCTCCAAATTATTTTTAAAAAAGCTACGTCGCAGCAGCTTTCAAACAAGCCCTCACTCATCAAAATTGGTTGAAAATTGGCTGAGATATCGAGGTTTGTAAATGACATTTTTGTATGGAGAAATAATTTTTCTATTGTTCTCATCATTATGAATACTTTTTTCTGATCTGTCGGTTTCTATCTATCTATGTTCTATCTATTAATAATTTTCGATCTCGAAAACGAGACAGCCGATCTTCCTGAAATTTTCAGGGATTGTCAGTCTCGGCCCCAAATGAAAAATTTCATATGCCGCTTTTCCGGGAAAATTCTGGAAAAGCCGTGGCATGTGGAAAAGTGGTCAATTTTGAGGGTTTTTTAGGTAATGCTCGGAGTTTTCGAATTTTAGCTTCGAAGTGACAATAGCTCGAGAGTTGGTTTCTTCGGGGAAGTTATAGAGTTTGGTCCGGAGAATTTTTTTGGGATCTAAAGAAAATGGCTACCAGCAGTCAAACTGGTAATCTTAAATTTTCCCAAGCAATAAATTAGGTTTTTTTGGTTTTCGAATTTTAGCTTCGGAATGATAATACTTAGAGAGTTATAGAGTTTGATCAGCAAAATTTTTTGGGGTTTTCAGAAATCTGCCAAAATGATGCCATCTTGGATTTTTGTTAGGTATAAATTATGCTTCTTTGGGTTTTCGAATTTTAGCTCCGGAATGACAACACTTGCAGAGTTGTCTTCTTCTAGAAATTTATAGAGTTTCATCAGGAGAATTTTTTGGTATCATTAGAAAATGGCTGCCAGCTGTCATAGCGGCGCCATCTTGGATTTTCGTTCATGCTTTTTCGGTTTTCGAATTTTAGCTTCGGAATGACACTACTTAGAGAGACGGTTTCTTCTAGAAAGTTATAGAGTTTCATCAGGACAATTTTCTGGTATTATTAGAAAATGGGTGCCAATTGTCATAGCGGCGCCATCTTGGATTTTCGTTTATGCCTTTTCGGTTTTCGAATTTTAGCTTCGGAATGACACTACTTAGAGAGACGGTTTTTTCTAGAAAGTTATAGAGTTTGATCAGTAGAATTTTTTTTTGTATCTTAAGAAAATGGCTGCCAACTGTCAAAGTGACACCATCTTGGATTTTTTGCTAAATTCTGAATAAGAATACCTAGACAGTTGGTTTCTTCAGGAAAGTTATATAAATCACTGAGAAGAACTGCTGACACGAAGTGTTCCGAATGTTGCCGAAGGTGACACGAAGTGTTCCGAAGGCAGCCGAAGGTGACACGAAGTGTTCTGAAGGCAGCCGAAGGTGACACGAAGTTTTCCGAAGGCAGTCGAAGGTGACACGAAGTGTTCCGAAATTAGCCGAAGGTGACACGAAGTGTTCTGAAGATAGCCAAAGGTGTCACGAAGTGCTCCGAAGGTAGCCGAAGGTTTTTTTTTCGGAGAAAATTTTTGTTTCAGAGAATATTTTTTTTCGTCGAAAAATTTTTTGGTAAACATTTTTCGTAGAAATTTTTTTTTTGACGCTGAAATTTTGTCGGAGAAAATTTTTTACAACAAATTTTTTTCAAAAAACAGAAAATTTTTCTTATAAGTTTCAGTTATAGCAACTACAAACTTCCAACACGAAGGATATCGCATACAAAAACCTCTTTAAAGGTAAAGTGTGACGCAGTCCATAGTCCGCTTCCAAAATTAATGATATCGCTTGAAGTGACGCTATCGCTGATAATACGCAAAAATTTGTTTGAATGAAAACTTGTGTTCAAAGTTTTATTTTCTGAAAAAATTACAGCACTTTGTATAAAACAAAATTACGTTGTGTTAAAAAAATTGCGTCACAAATGCCGGACCCACCAGCGGAATAATTTTTCAACACTTTCAGTTTGAAATATGAAATATAAGACCGATGTCGTATGCTTAGCGTTTGTTAGGTAGTCTAATTTGTTATTACGCCTTAGAATACTTAGCTTTAGAAAATTTTACTTGCCATTAATTAGGTGGCATATTTAAGGAATGATTTTACTTATGGTTTAAATTTTCGATACAATATAAGCAAAAGTTCATTAAAAGTTTTGCTTTATACCAAAGTGGAAAGGACGAAAAATTCTTGCTGAACTAAACTTTATTACGGTGAGGTAGCATACATAACGAAAATATTATAACGATTCTACAATGTATTATATCGCGAAAAGTTAATAAAATTGAATCACATATTCGCATTTAATGAAAGTTTTTTTGTGATGGGAATAAAACTATCAAAATACAATGTGCATGTGGCAATCAAATAGGTATAGAGGTTGCCGAAAATACATTTCGTTGAAAACTGTGAGGCCAGACTCAAATTATCTATGGATCATCAAGTTTGTACATTAGAATTTTATTTTTATATTTGTATCGAGTTTGTAGTCAGAATTGTTGTGTGAAAATGATTTTCGAAACCTCTGAAACATCCCCTGTGCTTCTCATCCCGTATGAAATACTAGATTATGCACCTCTTGCCAAAATCGTTATTTTGACGTGTGGGGCATACCTACCTTATCTATCGAAGACAGATATATCGAGATAAGTAAATTTCCCCTAGAAGGATAAGTTCGAGATTTTCGTTCTACATAAATAATAGTACATTACATCACAAGGACAAAATGCCAGATTCCGAACAGAAACACAGAATTTTGCATGAACATTTTACTTCATGATCATAGCAAGTGTGCGATTGATTTTTTCATATTAATCATTTGACTTTTGTTCATGTAAACAAAAAGAAGTTTCGTATCGGATTTCAAAATTTTAAGCGATATGTATTTACATAAAAAGTGTTTGTGAAGTGAAGAGATACTCATTTACATCACAAGGCCTACTCGTTTTCGCGTGATGTATTGAGTTTTTCATGCTTGCTTAGAGAACCGAAAGTATTTTCGGTCCTCTTATCATAGTCTCAGTGCACAGCATTGATAGATGTTATCTTGACTATGATGGTTTCATTTTTCTGTCAGCAGTGAAAGGTCCGAAGAAAAGTCTTTTCTTCCCACCTGTCGTTTTCGGTCCTGGTCTAAAAAGTGATGTTCAAATGTGAACCTAAAACGCGCCTTTTCGGATGCAAATTCGGTGAGGAAATCTGGCGTTTTTTGCCCGTGTGCGCGAAAATTATGTTCCATTACAGGTAGATGAAGTTCCCTCATGGAAGTAGTGGCCGCCGTGCTTCGGCCTGGCGGAGGCGCACAGTAGATTTTTTGCAAGGGTGTACTGCAAGAGTGTATGCTCGTCGTAGATATTTTGTACGCAGGAGTTCCTATTTTTCTCTTGGCTATCAACGACATTCTTTTATAATTTTTGAATGCCTACACATTTTTTTTAAAGCTCGGTCAAAGTTCACCTACTTTCAGGAGGTTCGTCGCTTGGTAGAGTCTTTTGGAGCAAAGACTCGTCGAGCGACGAACCTCATTTTTTGGAATTTTTTACTTTGACAGAGTTTTTAAAAAAATGTAAAAATTGCGAGGGAAAAATAGGAACTGCTTACGACGAGCATACACTCTTGCAGTAAACCCTTGCAAAAAATCTACTGTGCGGCGGCGCACAGTGCTCGTTTTGGTAATAGTATTTTTATTATTATATTATAGCTTTATTGATCAAAATTCATTACAATACAGTTGTATCTTAAAAAAATCTATTGTAAGTGGTCAGCATGGGCTTGCTTTTCAAACTTGGAATAGTATTGTTTTTTATTATAATGTTTTGGTAATTGGTCGTTTAAAGTGGGGGGCCGAAGAAAATTTTCAAAAAATTTCGGATGAGTGTAAAAAAAAAATGTTTTATGTTAATGATTAATTAGTTATATCACAGGTGGAGTTGTTCAGATTAGATTTCTAATAAGGGGATTATTAGACCTTGACAGTTTAGTCGTGAAGTTCTGAATAATTTTAGAAATTTGTTGAGAGATTTGTGGTATGGCGGCACGTCTGTGTACGTCATTTGCATTGTGGTACTTAGGAAGGTTGAGAATAATTTTCAGACACTTGTTCTGGATAACTTGAAGCTGATTTATAAGGTGTTTCGCGCAGTTACCCCACACCGGGCATGCTCCTAGGATTATACTTTGAATTGAAGCTTTGTATATGAGTAACTTGTTAGTTCTATTCAGCCTGGATTTTCGGTTGAGAATAGGATACAGCATTCCGAGAACTTTGCTTGCTTTGTCGGAAGTAAGGTCGGTGTTGGTTTTGAAGGTTAGGGTCTTGTCCAGAGTAGTCCCTAGGTATTTAATGGACTTATTCCAACGGATTTTTGAGTTGAGAACAGTTAATTTCTCAGAAGGCAGTATACGTATAGACAGATGTAGTCGGCAAAAAGAGCTTTCTCACTGTGTGTAATAGACAGATCAGAGGTGTAAATATTATAAAGGGTGGGGCTGAGAACGCTTCCTTGAGGAACTCCTGCCAAGATACGGAAGGTCCTGGATTTGTGTCCATTGATTGACACAAAGAATAAGCGGTTTAATAGGAATGAATGAATGATCTTTATCAGATAAAGAGGGAATTTGAGTAGAAAAAGCTTGTGGAGTAACCCTTTATGCCATACGCTATCGAAAGCTTTTTCGATATTGAATGTCATCATCCCTGTGGAGGATTTCTTTCGCAGGGAAGTTTTAATGTATTTACAGACTCTTAGTAACTGGTGGTTTGTGGAATGTCCTGCACGAAAGCCAAATTGTTCGTTCATGAAAATATTATGTGTTGAAATATGTGTTTTCAGTCTGGTCAGCATCAGTTTTTCGAGAATTTTACTAAGGGAGTTAAGGAGACTAATTGGTCTATAATTACTGGCAACCGAGGGGTCCTTCTTAGACTTTAGGATAGGTATGACTTTAGCGCATCTCCACGCTACGGGGAAATAAGATAGCTTGAAACATGCTCTGAAGATTTGCATTATCCGAACTATAGCCTTTCTAGTTAAATGCTTCAAAAGTGCATTTCCCATAGAATCATCGCCTGGACTTTTTTTCGTTTTCAGCCCACGTAACAAGCGAGAAATTTCTGTGGGAGTAGGTAAGAATGATTCATTAATGATGGCTTCAAAATAATTTATGTTGTTATAAGACATATTTACAGCAGTTTCGGTTACATCATCACTACGGTTGTTGAAAGTTGTGCTGTGAGATGAACAGAACGCGCTACCGATAGCGTTAGCTTTTTTGGAATATGTGAGTAACAGCATCGTGGAAGATTTCAACGGTGGGATTCTGTTAAAGGAATTCTTTAAGGTCTTTGTAATTCTCCAGATTTGTTTGGAGTGTCTGTTCAATTGGGACAATTTGTTGTTCCAAATTGCATTATCATGAGAATCCATTTGGGCCTTAATCTGTCTATTTAGTGAGTTCACTTCTATTTTCAGATCGGGCTGTCTTCAATTCAATTCAATTCAATTTCAATTCAATTCAATTTATTTAATCTAGTTTACAACAATAATATAATATATATAATAAAAAAAAAAAAAAATAATACGCTCACCCACTGTGCCTCGCACTGTAAAGGGATGTTGCAATTTTATTTATTTTATTTCACATTGATCAAAATTCAAGAATCATAAACTATAATTCAATTTAAATATTAAATTTCAATTTACAATCACACTTCATAACTCTCTTATAATTAATCAATGAAAGAAACTAGAAATTACAGCGAAATTCTATACAAAACTAGCTGAAAAACCTACCTAAATGCCAATCGAAATTAAAGAAAATGATAAGAAAATGAGAATAAAAATTCTCAGAACTTAGAAACTTAGAAAGGACAAATCTCCTCCCTAAATCAAAAATTATCTCATACCCCCATCATAGCAATTGTAAAGTACATCGAGAAGGAAGGATTCATATCACAGCAGCAAGATAGGCAGCTAAGAAGCCCGACATCCAGCATGACAGGCCAGGAAATCCAAAAACTGTCATGTTAGAATGACATTTATTCTGTAATTAGGGAATCTCAAATAATCCACGGGTCACAACAAAATTCACTGCACACTTAAGCAAGAAATTCCGATAAGTAAGGCTAACAACCCCCCCTCCCACCCCCTCCCACCCAAAACCGCAACAAACACAGATCAGGAGTATTATCCAGGGTATTGTTTCTCCGATATTCACTCCTTCAAAAGAGTTTTGAAACGTCCTGACACAGTTTCACGTATAAAAACTGGTAGATCATTATAAAATTTGGCCCCTGCAACCGTTATTGCCCGACTATCACTGACCGACCTACACCTTCTCATCCTAAGCGCGTGCCGGTAACGCGTAGCGTACCTATGTTTGGTCGTCTCAATGACAACTGCCTGGTTCTCTGCCATTGTCTGCGCTTGAGTCTTCTTATTGAAATCAACTTGGAAACCGCATCACTCACAGGAGGCACGTTATATACATTTTTAAACATTGGAATCGATATGTCTTCGGCTTTTTTCATCAGTTTCACTAACTCATCGATAGAGGCATCAGTCTCAGTTTTGGAGTGTAGTTGTGACTTGGCCGAGGAGATACAAATATTCTCGTTTAAGAATGACCTGTATTTGACCCAGTCAGCTTTTGCATAACATCTCAATTTAGGAACTGTAGTCTTCAGTGCAACAGCAGGTTGCAGCTGAAGAGAGACAGGCAAATGGTCAGAGGACAGTTCGTTCACAGTGACAATGTTTGAAATATTGATAAGGCCGTTACTAAGGAACATATCGATCGTAGAAGGGGTAGCCTTATTTCCTTGTGGGGGGAAATAAGTAGGGGAATCTGGGAAATGTACTACAAAATTTCTTTAATGCATTTCCTGGAATACAATTTTGCCTGCTGTGTTACCTTTCAGACAGTTCCATAGTCTATGTTTTGAATTTAGGTCTCCACCCAGGAGAAACTTGTTCTTGATAGAGGTTAGTTTAATGATATCCCGCTTGAATGCCTGTAGCTTTTGGGGATTGAGCTTGGAGCCAGGAAAATAGACGGAATAGATGTGTATTCCACAAACTTCTGTGCCGATCGATTCAACAATCTCCAGTTGCATGTCGCATAACTGGCTGTGAGGAATATCGTTTCTTATCGAAATAGCGACTCCGCTACCGGTATTACGTTTGCTGTTAACAGACGGTCGGTCTTTCCTGTAGAGCGTGTAGCCTTGTACTGAACAACTCTCAGCTGTCTTTAGCCAAGTTTCTGAAATTAAGCATACTGCTATATTATGAGTCATTAAAAATTTGTTAAATTCAATAATCTTAGGAAGGATACTTCGAGCATTCCATGACGTGATCTTTAAGTCCTTATGGTGCAGCATTGTAGATGTATTTTGTGGCCATTTCGAACATGAGGACTAGTTGTTGTTCTTTGGTTTTGCATTTGCTTAACCCCTCCAGAATTTCAGTCATAATAGGACCAATCTCGCTTAGTTCGAATTTATTGGTTGTTGCGTTGTTGGATTTAAGCACTGCTGACCAATTTGTTGCTTTAGCTTGCGACGAAGGTGCCGACGTAGGTGCTGCAGTAGCGAGAGATGATTTTGCCATAACGGGAAAATTTCTCAGATTGTTCCGGGGTGCTGGTGTTGGCTTGATTATTTTTTTGTGATTTGATGAAGCTGAGAGTTTGGCTCTCATTTCTATAAATTCTTTCCTTTTCGGACAGTTTGTAGAGTTTGCGTTATGATCCCCTTTGCAGTTAGCACACTTGGCAATGGGGCTGTTACAGTACAGTTCTGCTGAAGAAGCAATTTATGACCTGTTATTCCTAGACAAATCTTCGAAATCAGAATTAACAGAATTCAACAGGTCATAACTTGCAAAATAAAATTTATGGAAAAGCTTCTTGAGCAAAGTTGTTCCTCATTTCGTGCTGAGCAACTTTGCTGAAGACTAAAAATGTCTATATCAAACTCCGGAAGAGTTCGGCAATTTTGACCAGAACACTGCATTTTTCGGAAAGTTTGACTTCAGCATTCAGTAACTTCTGAAATATAATTGATAGAAAAAAATTTTCTTAAGCAAAGTTGATCCTTATTTCATGGTGAACAACTTTGCTGAAGACAAAAAATTTCTATTTCAAATTCCTGAGCAGTTATATAATTAAAACAAGCGGAAAAAAAAAACATTTGATATGCTGCAGAGTAAGTTGAGGGGATTATTCACGACTTTAGTGTGGCGACGGCTTATGTCAAAGTATACATTATTTCATGACGAATTTCATCATCTTTCAAACGACAAAAATTGATATGCTTGTCCGCTTATGCACTTTATCATGAAATTTCTTATACTTTGACATAAGCGCGTCGATTTTCGCCTATAGAAGTACTGGCCGTATTGATATGGTATAGAGGGGATCATTTTCGCCCATGATTGAAGTAGCTGCCGCTACGCCTCGGTTTGGCGGCGGTGGCATCTCAAAAAAAACTTGAAATGTTGTACAGGAAGTTGAGATGATCATTTTCGCCTATGTAAGTAGTAGCGTTGCGCTTCGGTTTGACGGCGGCGGCGGCTAAAAAAACTTTTGATATGTTGTAGAGGAAGTTGTGAGAATCATTTTCGCATATGGAAGTAGTAGCCGACGGGCTTCGGTTTGGTTACGGCGGCGGCTCAAAAGAACTTTTTAAATGTAGTGAAGGTTGAGGAGATCGTTTTCACTCATGGAAAAATTCGAAAACCGAAAAAGCATAAACGAAAATCCAAGATGGCGCCGCTATAACAGATGTCAGCCATTTTCGTATGATCCCAAAAAATTGTCCTGATGAAACTCTATAACTTTCTAGAAGAAACCGTCTCTCAAAGTAGCGTCCTTCCGGAGCTAAAATTCGAAAACCGTAGAAGCATAAACGAAAACCCAAGATGGCGCCGCTATAACAGCTGGCAGCCATTTTCTTATGATCCCAAAAAATTTTCCTGATAAAACTCTATAACTTTGTAGAAGAAACTGTCTCTCTAAGTAGCGTTCTTCCGGAGCTAAAATCAGAAAACCGTAGAAGCATAAACGAAAACCCAAGATGGCGCCGCTATGACAGCTGGCAGCCATTTTCTAATGACACCAAAAAATTCTTCTGATGAATCTCTATAACTTTGTAGAAGAAACCGTCTCTCTAAGTAGCGTCGTTCCGGAGCTAAAATTCAAAAACCGTAGAAGCATAAACGAAAATCCAAGATGGCGCCGCTATGACAGCTGGCAGCCATTTTCTAATGATACCAAAAAATTCTCCTGCTGAAACTCTATAACTTTCAAGAAGAAACCAACTCTCTAAGTGTTATCATTCCGGAGCTAAAAATCGAAAATCCAAAGAAACATTATTTTTACCTTACAAAAATTCAAGTTGGCGTCACTTTGGCTGATTTCTGAAAATCCCAAAAAATTCTCCTGATCAACCTCTTTAACTTTCCCGAAGAAACCAACTCTCTAAGTATTGTCATTCCGAAGCTAAAATTCGAAAACCAAAAAAAACCTAATTTATTGCTTGGGAAAATTCAAGATGGCGTCAGTTTGACCGCTTGCAGCCATTTTCTTAAGATCGCAAAAAATTCTCCTGACCAAACTCTGCAACTTTACCGAAGAAACCTACTCTCTAGCTATCGTCACTTCGGAGCTAAAATTCGAAAACTCCGTGCATTACCACTTTGAACACTTTTCCACATGCCACGGCTTTTCCAGAATTTTCCCGGAAATCGCTCGAGCGGTTCTCGAGAAAAAAAAGTAGATAGATACATAGATAGAGACATAGATAGATACATAGATACACAGGAATAAAATTGTTATTACTTACAAAGGTAATTTGACCATTTTTCCATAGGAATTGGTCATCTTTAATTGGCGATATCTCAGCCAATTTTCAACCGATTTTGATGAGTGAGGGCTTTTTGGAAAGCTGCTGCGACGTAGTTTTTTTTAAAAAATAATTTGGAGGGGAATGGGGGCGAGGGGAAAAAACTCAAAACTTCGCCTATTCATCGTGTCTTGTCCCAAAAGTTTTTGTATGGAGGTTTTTGGGTTTTCGGACGTTTTTTTTGGGGTGTGGGGACTGCGTCACGCCTCCGCTACCGCTCCGAGCATGATTTTCAAA
>CM055406.1:2583051-2595911 GCA_029228625.1 Pseudolycoriella hygida
TCCGTGCTATACTTGCTGAGATATTTGCAAAAATCTTCACCGACCCTCGAAAAACCATGTTTTTGGTCACTTCCTCGACCATATCTCCGGAACCACTTGATCGATTTTGCTTATCTTCGAACTTGAATCATGGGAGATATGTACCTTTCAGGGAAAAAAAAGTTTGGGCTGATCGGTTGAGTCGTTTGGAAAAAAAAGTGGAGACGGACAGATAGACGGACATTTTTTTTATTGCTGATTCTCATATCTAGACGATAATAGATGCACCCCCCCATCCCACCTCGATCTACCCCATGTTACAATAAAATTGTTTGTAGTAAACGTATAGGACCTTTGTACTTCGTATGGGTCCAAAAAATAGTTTTTCCAATGATTCCTTAAAAGTTCGATGTTTCCACTCAAAAACTTACTTCGAATGATTTAATTTTTGAGAAGTAGGCTCTATAAAAAAAGATTTATATGTTATTTGTCATTCGTGCACTATCTTTAAAAGGAAATACGTACTTTTAAAATGGAAGATATAATAAAAGATGAGGAATTTTTGGGGGAAATAATTGCCTTCAAAACCGAGGTATTTGAAAACTTGTAATGCATTCAATTAATGGAAAACTCAGAAGAAAGTGAAAAAAAACATGTGAGATCGCTCTAAAAGCACATTTTCATGAGCTGGCGAAGGACAAGAAGCCTAACAGTTTGTGTTGACATCGGCGAATATCACCAACTTAATGCCCTACCTAAAAACAATTATTAAAGGCTATGAACCAAACTAGGCCTATTTTTGAGAAAATTTGATAAAATTTAAAAAAAATTGAGAAAATTTTCTCAAATTTGCTTCAAATTTCTGAAAAATTTACGAAAATCACATTCAATGATGTGGACGGCCATGGTCGCTTGTTTTTGGTTCATGTTAGGGACACAAAAACAAAGAAAAATCGGTCATTCACTATCACCGGAGTATTTTATGGGATCGTTAAAAAATACGTCAATCTACGTCCTATGAACGTGCAAGCGAACCGTTTTTTCATTAATTACCAGAAGGGAAAGTGCACATCTCAAGTAATTGGTAAAAAAAAATGGTAAAACGCCTCCACAGATTGCTGTATATGTGTAAATCTTGTAAATCTTGAAGAATACATAGGTATGGTAGCAGTTTGCAGATTCGCATTTTGTAATTTGAGATTTTTGTATTTTTTCCTCAGGTCACACATTTCGCCGCACTTCAGCGTCATTCATTGCCAATTCCGGTGAAGGAATGGAAATGGTCCAAAGAATAGGTGGATGGGCGTCAGCCAAAGTGGCGGCAGGCTACATTGAAACTTCCTTGCAATTCAAGAATCGCACTAGGAATACAATTTTGTCTGCAGTGTGTACTACTGACGAGTCATCATCATCTGCTACTGCCACTTCCATTACCCCAGCCACCGCTGACACAACCACCGCTGCACCGACCACCATTAATCGGTACAGTGTTACCCGGACCACCGTTGCCCCAATCACATTTACCCGGACGACCGTTGCCTCAACCACAGTTGCCCGGACGACCGTTGCTCCAACAAACGTTGCCCCAACCACCATTGCTTTAACAAACGTTCCCCAATCACAGTTGCGTCAACTTCAACTACGTCAACTATTTTGATTGTGTAGCTTTACGTAAGGCTACGTTTCAACCGCAGACGATACAGTGGATGACGCAGAAATGTCATCATTAGATACAGAGGTGGAAGCTCAAGTGAATAAGATAAATAAATAATGTTAACTGAAGCGAAAGATGTCAATTACAAAAATTAAATACGGTTAAACGTTTTTATTTTGTTACACAATTACAAGATTTTTGTTAATTGTCAATTCCACAACTTTGACAGTAGAACCATAGACTTTTTTTGACTAGACGGGAATGTTAGCATGGCGCCAAATTTGAAATGAGAAATGCAGAAGCATAATAATTTGTCGTATTTTATGTTCTTCTAATGTTTTTTAAACTTTAACAATTTTAGTTTTTTGGCCAAATTTTTGAAAATTCTCAAATTTCAAATTTACAAAATAAAATTTGAAATGCGAAATTTTTCGTAAATTTAATAAATTTCACAAAAATTTAGAAATTTGAGAACTTTCAAAAATTTGGCTGAAAAACTAAAATTATTAAAGTTTGAGGAATGTTAGAAGAACACAAATTCAAATTTTATTTTGTAAATTTAATAAATTTCAAAATATTGAGAAATTTGAGAATTTTCAAAAATGTGGCTAAAAAACTAAAATTGCTAAAATTTAAGGAACATTAGAAGAACATAAAATACGACAAATTTTTATGCTTCTGCATTTCTCATTTCAAATTTGGCGCCATGCTAACATTCCCGTCTAGTCAAAAAAAGTCTATGGTTCTACTGTCAAAGTTGTGGAATTGACAAGATCCACAATAAACTAAAAACTACCGAGTGTTTCAGGGTTTTGGAGAAATGTGGCACAATTCTGGTAATTGGGAATGATGACCCGAATCTCCAGAACTATGAGAGTTGGAAAGTTGGTTCCAAAGGCGAAGTGCCGGAAATGCATCGATCGTGTTACCAAGTTCAAGCAAAGTCTTCGCAGATCAAACGATACTGGTGCAGCGGGTCATACTGCACAAAATAACGAACCTGAGCGTAATGACAATGTAATTATATCAAATATGTTGTCTACGTTGACGCAGTTGAACGAAAACATTTCTCGTCTTAACAACTCCAACGAAGAATTCAAGCGGTTGCTGCCCACGGCCGACCATAGTAGCATTATGACTCAGTTCGCTTTGATTAATCAGAACGTTACCAATTTACATGCGAAAGTCGACCATGGACTTAAATCTCAATCGTTATCCAGTACGCAAGTAACTTCTTCGATATTGGAGAAATTAAATCAACTTCAAGATAAAGTTCATATGCCATCGACTCCCCTCAGTAATCGCAATGTTGACCCCATTTCAACAAAGAAAAAGGGATTCCAAGCACCACCAATATCTGACCCTCAAAATTGGTCATTCTCAGTCGATCATTCGCTAATCTCAACTGATAACAGTGAACTACACCACCTTCTACATAGCTTCGAACGTAACACATGGACATCATTTGATCACATTAACCATAAACTGCAGGAAAACATGGACGTAGTATTACAAATCCAAGAAATTTGTAAGGATTTTCGTTCCGGAAAAACAGTTATCCTCGCCAGTGGTTGATTCAATAACACTTGATAATCTCCAAATCATTAATGATAAATGCGACAAAATTGAGAAAGCAATCATTGAATTAGACGCCAAAACATCAAAATTGCATGACGATCATGTTGATGACACGCAAGAGATTAAAGAGCTTCGTATAGATTTTTACATCTAATAGACGATGACCTCAATAATAAAATAACTGACCTACATCCACCTACCACAACGACAGCAATAGTAAACGATACAACATCATCAGAGGCGATTAATCCAGAATATTCAATATTCTCTGCTGAAGCAACGAACAATTATGACTCACATATGAAGGATCTACATCTTCTCGGCAACAGTATTCAGTCCTCAAAACTTGACAAGGCATTCCACATTTCTCCGTTTGACATATCTGTTACACCTGCTGATTTGATTGACTTCATAGCTGCTAATTCTCGAATTGACAAGAAACATATAAAGATACGTCGACTAACGAAACGTGGCCAGGACCTTACCGTATTACGGCATGTGAATTTTAAGATTGAAACCAATGACGTTATTTCTAAAATTATAAACCGTTCGAATTTCTGGCCAAATCATATCACAATAAAACCGTGGACTGTTAAAAGCGTGACAGATGCTTCACCCATGAATTTTTTGGCCAACACAACGACGTAACCGATTTACATGGTGAATTCGGTTGAATTTGAAACAAGTCCCGTTCCGTCTCGCTCGTATTTGTCCATTTACTACAACAACATTCGTGGAATGGTTGGTAAAAAAGATCACATCTTTCTTTCCACTTCAACTTGCGACTACGATTTAATTGTTCTTTCTGAGACTCATTTACAGAAGACTAAATTTAGTGCCGAGTTTTTCGATCCCCAATATATTGTATTTCGGAAGGACCGTGAGGACACAGATGTTGATGCGAGCAAATGTGGTGGTGTTCTCATTGCTTTTAATTCAATGTATGATAGTGAAGTTGTTGACGTACCAGAACACAAACATCTAGAAGCGATTTGCATTAAAGTCCATCTTCGCTCATCCAATTCAAAGCTGTACATCTATGGGCTCTACATACAATATGGCTCCACTGAAGAAGTTTATTTATCTCATTTGAAAGCCATTATTGCAGCGCACTCAATGATTGGTCATGGTGATATTTTCGTTGCAGTTGGTGATTTCAATATGCCTACAGTTCAGTGGTCATCCAATGAAGATGGTTCCAGATGGCCGATCTACAGAATAAATCACACAACGTTCTTGACCTTGTTTATACAAACATGCCAGAACTGTCCATTGTCAGTGTAGCCGATCTGCCACTTATACCTTCCTCGATGCAAGATGTGGCTCATGTTCAGACTCAGTGTTTGATCGAATGTGAACCGGAGGTCTATAATTCATCTTCATCGTCCGAAATTTTTTACTGTTTTAAGAAAGCTCCATTTGGTCGTATTCGTGAAGAGCTATCTAAAATTGACTTCGCATCCCTTTTCGATGGACAAAATCTCGAAGACATGCTAAGCACTTTTTACAACAAATGCTATGAAATTTTTGACCTTCACATTCCCAAAGCTTCGATCCGTACATCAAATCATCCTTCTTGGTTCAATGGTAAATTGATTAATCTGAAGAATAGGAGAAACCGAGCCTACAAGCGCTACCAAAGGCAGTCTATTGAAAATCCGAAAAATGCAGATATCTCTTCGTTTTTAGCTGCAAAGGATGAATTTGAGAATTATCGTGACGAATTGTACAATGAAAACTTGCGTGACATAGCCGCCAACTACAAGAAGCAACCCCGGAAGTTTTGGAATTTCATAAACGCAAAATACAAGAAAACGAGCTTACCCGGGAAGATGTTTTACGGAAGCGAGAGTGCTACTACTGACGCTGAAAAAGCAAACCTTTTCGCTAAATACTTTGCATCCGTATATAGACAATACCCGAACGACGATGAAGAGGATTCCAAACTTCTCTCTTTCATTAGATCTAGAAATGACTATGGATATTTTAACGTGACGAATACAAATGAGATTGTTCAAAAAACCCTTATGAATATGGATTTGAGTAAAGGCATAAGTCCTGACAGAATGGCACCGATATTTTTGCGCGAATGTGCTGATATTGGCTCCCCTACAAAATCCGGAGGCACAAAATCCAGAGGCGTCATAATCCGGACGAAAAATGCGGAGGCTACAAAATCCGGAGGCGTCAAAATCCGGAGGCTACAAAATCCGGTGGCGTCAAAATCCAGAGGCGTCAAAATCCTGCCGCCCCTCGACTCCACTTTTTTTTTTTTTATTCTAGGCCTGCGGCGCATTGATACATATTTATATTACAATTTGTATCAATAAACTAGTTGCTTTAATTACCACTACATATTTCGTCCGGATTCCGTCCTGATTTCATCCGGATTTTTTATTTTTTTCTGGATTTTGACGCCACCGGATTTTGTCGCCTCCGGATTTTGACTCCTCCGGATTTAGACGTTTCCGGATTTTGACGCCTCCGGATTTTGTAGCCTCCGGATTTTTTGTCCGGATTTTGACGCCTCTGGACTTTGTGTCTCCGGATTTTGTAGCAGCACTACTGATATTTTGTCTATACCCCTTGCAACAATCTACTCGAAGTCACTGCTGGAAAAATATTATCCAGATCTCTGGAAGATTGGTAACCTGACTCCAGTTTTTAAATCCGGTAAGAAATCAGAACTCACTAACTACCGTGGCGTGTGTGTCTCTTCAAACCTTGCGAAAGTGTTTGAAATAATTGTTTTCGAGCAGCTTAGGTACAACATCTATCCGCATTCATCACCTAGTCAACACGGATTTTTTCCTGGTAGAAGAGTAGAATCCAACCTAATGGAGTTATCGATCCTGGTACATGAATCCTTCGATAATGACATGCAAACTGATTTATTTCTTGCTGATATACACAAAGCCTTCGATGTTATTTACTGTATTCAGTTAATTATGAAATTGGCAAATGATATGTACCGAATCTCCAATTCCCTACTCCTTTGGTTCCGATCCTTCTTCCAGCGCAGAAAGCAGAAGGTGAAAATAAATTCCATAGAATCGGATTTAATAAATGTTTTCTCTGGAATCGGGCAAGGCTCCGTGTTGGCCACTCTATTTTTTGTGGTGTTCTTCAATGATTCCGATTGTGCCACTCATCCTACCAAAGACATCAACTTCGCCGATGATAAAAAAATTGTTCATAACAGCATCTCTTCAATGGAAGATACGGTCTCAATGCAGGACTCAATTGACAAGTTCGTGAAGTGGTGCTCCGACAATAATTTTGAATTAAATGCTGATAAATGCAAAATAATTTCTTTATCTCGTAAGCGTTCACCAATTTTGGCTAACTACCAAATGAATGGTCACATGATTAATCGCGTTCATAGCACCAAGGACATCGGAGTTACATATAACGACAAGTTTTGCTTTAATGATCACTATGAGCTGGCCTCAATGAAAGCTACTTCGATGCTATCATTTGTTAAGCGCCAGTGCTACGGACGATTCAACGTCAACGCTGCAAAAATGCTTTTTTCAGCCGTTGTTTGCTCACATATTGAGTTCGCTAGCACGATCTGGGCACCTCATCATGCTGTTCACATCCAGCGGTTAGAGAGTGTTCAGCGGCAATTTGTTCTATACGCTAACCGTGATAGACACATCGACAGTGACAATGAAAGTTATCGTTTACGTCCATATGCCGACAGATGTGCCGAGCTCAGCCTTAAATAACTTCTACGACGCCGCACCGACGCAGCAGTTTTTTTCATTCACGATATTCTGACTGGTAAATTGAATTCGAAGTTTCTCCGCAATAAGATTATTTTGAATGACGGCTCTAGAGCACTACGTAAATTTTCTGTGATTCGGATAACCGGTACCAACTGTGATTATTCACAGTTTTCACCATTTAATTTCGCCTGCCGGTTATTCAACCTTGCTGTTGCTCATGTAGATCCGACGCGTCCTTCTCTCGAATTCAGGAATAAAGTACATGGGCTTGATGATTCGATTTTTGGCTCATTTGGTTTGGTTGGATAGTATTTGCTTGGTGCTTCCTTTCCACTTCTATGACAACCGAAACCGGAAGCACAAACCCGGTGATTAACTTTTTTATACTTTTCAAATGTTTTAAAAATGAAAATAAGATTTTTTTTTTCATGTGGCCGATATTTTGCTGTTCGAGTATTTTATTTGACGACGCCTACGGCTCAACTTGACGACTCCTTCTTGGTGGACTTAATTATTATACTTAGTGTCGTTTATTTATTTATTTATCTTATTTATTTCACCTTTGACGCAGCTTTTTGCTTTACTTTTTATTTTTGCTTTAAATTTTATGACCAAGCTCTTTGAGTGCTTTTTATTTACAATTTTAATTTTGACTACATAGTTTTTCTTTCTCTTTGTTATTATTATTGTTTGTTTTGACTTCTTTCTGTTTTGTGATTTTTATTTTTTATTTTTTATTTTGTGATTTTTGTCTGTGATAATGTTATTGTACTTTAAGAGTATTATTTGTAACGTTTTCATGGTTTTTTAACGAGGGTTATGACAATAGTCATAGCCACTCTTTTTCCATGTCAGCTTGAGAAAAGTAGACAATAAAATTAATATTCATTCATTCATTCATATAGAAAATTAAATTTAACCGAACACATGTTTCAGGGTTTTGGGGAAATATGGCCCAATTCTGGTATATGACCACTTCCATAATTGGACAGGATGACCCGAATCTCCAGAACTATGAGAGGTAGGAAGTTGCTTCCAAAGGCAAAGTTGTAGAGAATAAAATTTTAGGGAACACGTGTTTTAGAGTTTTAGAGAAAAATTACTTAGTCCTTAGATATAAGCTTTTCTAGATTTGAATGGTCTGAGACGTACTTCGGTAGCGCCTTTGACATTACCTTGGGTAATTTCTATGGATCTTTGAAATTCTAAAAGTTATAAAAGAACAGAAAACGTTGGATTGTTTGCTTATTTGTATATTTAGATACGTTCCAGTCTCTTTGCCACATCTATTTTGTTTGCCATATCTATTCAGATACGTTCGGGTTCGGGTCTTTGGTTATGTTCTACGAATACATTCTGATTTCGTCTGTACTGTCTTTCCAATCTCAAAAGTATACAACTTTGTGTTTTGAGATTTAATTTTGTGGACTTAAAACACAATGAATATATTCCAATTCGGGCAGTGTTGCCACTTTTGAACGAATGTATGTAGACAAATTGGCCATGTCATGTCATATGTCAACAAAAACATAAATCGGAAGGTTCATGTGATGGCCGCAAATTGAATGACATTTTTTGATATTTTGAAAAATTAACTGAAGTACTGTCACAGCCAGTCAAAACAATGGATGATGTCGATAAAGAGTGTGCAATTTAAGATATGCTTGATCCGTACGGTTATTTCAAAACCAAATGTCTAAAAAATTACAAATTTTCGAAAAAATTGAATTTTCAAGACTTTTAAAGTTTTCGTAAAAATTCAAAATTATCATGAAATTAGGCTTTACAAAGTTAATTACAAAGTTAAACAAAAAACTACATTTGCAAGAAAATTCACATTATTGAAGCAATTTGTAAATCCAAAATTAAATAAAAAATAAGGCGAAGAAACAAACGTCGATCTATTCCGAAATTTCTTAACAACAGTCATGAAACAAATGTGCAAAAAATTTAAATCAGAAACGTCCAAAAGCGGCAACACCAAAACTAATTGTATTCAATGTGTGGGTTTTAGATCTCAAGGAACTCGCAGAACCCACCTATTACAAGAATTGTATACCACCTACGCATCCATTTACTTTCTTGCGTGACATATGTACTTTATGAACGACTCCTTATCTATGGAAACTGTAAATATAGTGTTGAAATCATTTTGAAAGTAAAATTTGGATCAGGTCTTTTGCTACATATACCTGTTCAGTTGTGATTTTATCTAAATAAAATAACCGGTAAAATATCGCTAATTTGTGCGGATCAGGATTTTCATATATTAAAATTTTTCGCGAACGACGCTAAAGTACACGCCTATAAATACACGTGCTATAAATACTTCAATTTACTTAGAGAACAAGAACGGAACTCAAAAAGGTCTGCCTGCGGCGCTAGACTTGTTTACTGGGAAACCGTTCACTATCTTTATTAATTTAAAAATCGCCCGAATTTGGGGGAATCTTAGCTCAAAAAGAAATTTCTTCAAAATCGCACAATTGACGAAATTCCGTTGGCTCGCTAACAATTTTTATCATAGGCGCGCGGTAGCGATGCGCCCGTGACGCAAGTCCCCATACGAACAAACAATTCAGAAAAAAAAATTTCGTAGACTTCGGAACCATATATACAGCTAAGTTTTGACTTTTTTCCCTTGCGTCGTACCCCCCTGAGACCTCGTTTTTTGGATTCTACGTAAAATTTTTGATTGAAATCGACAGTTTACTCATTAAAATCGGTCCAGTGGATCCGAAGATATGACCTTTAGAAAATCGTCATTTTCCATAGAAAATGTGCTACTTCATGGAAGTAAAAGTTAATGCAAACATTAGCGTTAATTGGTTAGTGGGTTAGTTAGTTAGTTAGTTCCAGAGCCATTTGTATGAAAACCGACTTTTTTGGCTCGTGCTCGAAAACGGCTCGATAACTTTTCTTGAAATTTTGCATGTACCTTCGGGTGGGTATTCTACGCCATATGAGATTTTAAAAAAGAGGGGGTCGTTTGCCTCGCCTCGCCGGCCTCGTTTGGGCGCCAGCGCTCATGGAAGCTCCCATTCAAATCCCATATAAAAACATATTTTGTATTGGTTGGTGTGTGTATTCAAGGTATGGGTCAAACGTGAGCAAAATTTTTGGAATGTGACCTGAGGCGGCGGTGATGCGGAGAAATCGTGGCGGCGGTAAGTGGTGGTCGCCACCGCCAGTTATGGCAGCCGCTCGAGGTGCCATGGCGCCAAAAAGTTTTTTGAATGAGGGCTGTACAGGAAGTGACTGTGACCATTTTCGTAGATGTAAGTGGTGGCCGCCACTGCCAGCTATGGCAGCCGCGCGAAGTGCCGTGGCGCCAAAAAAAATTTATGAATGAGGGTTGTAGATGAAGTGACTCTACTTTCAAAACTACTGATATCACAACAAACACCCTTTTTAAAAGGGAAACGTGACGCAAGTCCTCGTCCCTTCTTCCAAAACAACTGATATCAATTGGGGTGTGGCTTACAGCTTCGGAACGCAAAAAATTCTTTTGATTAAAAAAATGCGTCACAACGTAATAATTTTTCTGCGCTTTCAGATTTCGCACGCCAAAGATGTGGCTATCCGTACTCCACACATCACGCAAAACTTAATTTTCTTGCGTGTAAAATATGAAAGAACAGAAAAACTATAACATTGGGGGGGGGGGGGGGGCCGGCATTTGTGACGCATTTTTTTAATGAAAAGTGAAAATATTTCAAAAGAATTTTTTGCGTTCCGAAGCTGTAAGCGTCACCTTAATTGATTTCTGTTGTTTTGTAAGAAGGGACGAAAACTTGCGTCACGTTTCCATTTTAAAAAGGGTTTTTGTTGTGATTTAAGTTTCTAACTATTCACTCTTAGCAACAAAATTTCAAAAACTTTTCTCGCATACACTCTTTCATGATTCAAAAAAAAAATTGAACGGGTCCCTGACGAAGCGGTCTGGCTAAGGCCCTGATGGTAGAGAATCTGTTCGTGTATCGTTATATTTTCAAAGTCAAATGTGTGTGATTCTTTGACTGCGTGTATCGCGAGAACAGTTTTTCCCGTTCCTTTTTCAATAGTGACGGTGTTTGGCTATTCTGTCTTTGAGTTTTTGTTTAGTGATACCGATGTAGGTGCCGCTGCAGTCGTGAGTCTTGACATCTAAACAGGATGGGATGGCGTAGTGCTGAACGCACTGGCCTTCCACGCAGAAAACCCGGGTTCAATACCCGGGATGTATAGGATTTTTTCTGTGATTAACTGATAGTGTACAGCGTCCCCAAGTCGACACAAGCTTCAGAATCTGGGTAGTTTCGGTATTCGATGCCCGAAACGAAAAAATTAGTGTACAAGAAGTGTGACGTCACTCGCACATGTACCACCATGGCACATTAGCGTCATCTTGGAGACGAACGAAGAAATAGATGGGAAAATTCGTTGACAAGTAAAAAACCCGACTACCCCTCATAGATGGCGCTGACACTGGAAATACAGTACAACACACATATGACCGGCACCGAGCAAGTGTGAATGATAGCCTGTTGGCTCGCACAGAAAAAACGTATAATAGCATCACCATGGCTGCCTAACCTGTTAGCTCTACTATCCTCCCGGCAATACTAAGAACCGAGTAACTACTACATCACATCGTTGGAATTAAGATAGTGTTTATATGATATGTAATTGTAAAAAAAACATATGCAAAGACCCGTACGTAAACCCTTCACGCGTGGAAAGCTTTCACGTGCGAAAAGCCTCGATGTAACAAACTCTTACTATTACCATAAATACAATGCGCATCAGAATGCATGGTCAAGTTCTTTTAGAACTATCAGAATATAAACGACTATTATAAATTACCCAAGGTAATGTCGAAAGCCCTGCCGAAGTACATTTTCTGACTTCTGACACTGTAACGTTACTACCCGCTGGCTCGACACGGATAAGTTATTAACGTTACGCGGCGTCTTCAACGAAAACTTACCGCCAATCAAAAATAGCGAAATCAAAATAATGAATAAAACGTACTTTCCCGATCTCACAGGACTCAATTTTATTGAAATTTATAATAAACATTGCAATTCAACTTGACTCTCTTAAAACTAGTCCAGAATTAATGCCATGTCTTCTACAGACAATAATTCTAGGTGATTCTGTGAGGTCCCAACACACGGTTGGAATCTCACGTAACTTATTCTACACTTACGGAAATATATTTTTGCATCAAATAGAATTTCGTACTTCTGCGCAGCTTTTTAACACTGCAAAAACTTGCGCAGAACTACAAAATTGTATTTGATGGAAAAATATATTTCCGTAAGTGTACAAAAAAAAAAAATTAATTGCGCAAAAAATATCAAAATAGTAAGACGAACCGTTGGAGCTCTTGTAGACGTAATATACGAATGGGTACCAATGTCCGCCAATTGACTCGATGAGGATCAAGTCGCATAAAAAGAATCAAATGATATATTTAGAATGATCAACACTTGCACTGCTTACTGATATTGCCCTTTGCGGACAATATCCTATGAGGTACGACGACCTCTCTTTTATCACTTTCACTACACTAAAATTAATATGACTTCCAACAAAATGGATGCCGATGCGATGATAAATTCCTCTTATTTTGTTTATTTCCGAAACCGTCCGCGTTTAGAAACACTTCAATTTGAATAATTCGGATAAAACTGAGCTTAAAAATTCCCTCTTGGGAATCTCAAAAACTTTATAAAATAAGAACCACGAAAACCTTTTTAAAGGAAGAGTGTGACGCAGTCCGTAAGTCCGCTTTCAAAATTAATGATATCGCTTGAGGTGATGCTATCGCAGATAAAACGCAGAAGTTTGTTTGAATGGAACCTTGTGTTAAAAGTTTTGATTTCCTGAAAAAATTAGAGCGCTTTCTTTGAAACAAAATTACGTTGTGTTAA
>CM055406.1:2596847-2617296 GCA_029228625.1 Pseudolycoriella hygida
GCCATTTTCTTAAGATCCCAAAAAATTCTCCTGACCAAACTCTATAACTTTCCCGAAGAAACCAACTCTCTAGCTATTGTCACTCCGGAGCTAAAATTCGAAAACCCCGAGCATTACCTAAAAAACCCTCAAAATTGACCACTTTTTCCCATGCCACGGCTTTTCCAGAATTTTCCCGGAAAAGCGGCATACGAAATTTTTCATTTGGGGCCGAGACTGACATTCCCTGAAAATTTCAAGAAGATCGGCTGTCTAGTTCTCGAGATCGAAAATTATTAATAGATAGATAGATAGAAACCGACAGACCAGAAAAAAAGTTTTCATAATGATGAGAACAATAGAAAAATTATTTCTACATACAAAAATGTCATTTACAAACCTCGATATCTGAGCCAATTTTCAACCAATTTTTCAGCGAAAAAAATGTCAGACGAAAAAACTTTTGGCGAAAAAAGTTTTCGGCAAAAAAAGTTTCCGGCTAAAAAAAATTTCCGGCAAAAAAAAAATTTTCAGCGAAAAAAATTTCCGCGAAAACTTCCAGCGAAAAAAATTTGCGGCGAAAAAAATTTTTCATCGAAAAAAAATTTTCAAGTCAAGGAAGTCAAAACCTAGCTGTATATATGGTTCTGCGGTTTACGCAAAAAAATAATTTATTGTTCGTGTGCGGACTTGCGTCACGGACGCATTGCTACCGCGCACCCATGATTATCCGGGAAAAGACCCTCGCCAGAAGAAAATATCCCCCGCCGAGGGCTATTTTCTCTAGACAGACAATAATGCCCTCATTCGCTGACAAATAACGCCCGCCGAGGGAAAATATCCCCCGGCGGGCGCTTTTTTCACACATATTAAAAATCCTTATGACATTATTTTCCAACAAGATTTTTTTGATTTAATTTACCTTCAAAAAGGTTGCCGGGCGATAAATGTAATTTTTTACAGATAAAAAAACGTCCGCCTGAAGAAAACAACGCTCGGCGAGGGATATCTTCCCCCGGATCTGTGAGGGCTTGTTTGAAAGCTGCTGCGACATAGTTTTTTTTAAAGAATTTGGAGGGGAAGGGGGGCGAGGGGAAAAAACTCAAAAGTTCGCCTATATATGGGTCCTTGTCCCAAAGGTTTTTGTATGGAATTTTTTGGGTTTGTGGACGTTTTTTTTTGGGGTGTGGGGACTGCGCCACGCCCTCCGCTACCGCTGCGGGCATGATCTATATTTTTTAAATTGCACACATTTTATTTTTTTCTACCGACCACGGCTTCAGGGTATATTATTCGACTAAATTCTAAAACATATTTCAAAATACAATCCTGAAGCTAAAACATACACACATAACATTCATGATAGCATGTCAGTCGTCACATTTTATAATTACGGTTATCTCGACATACATTCATATTAAACATTTAAATCATCTCCTTCAACAATTCTGTTACTTTTCAATCACATCCAAAAAATTCTTCACTCCCACTGGTGTCATTCATTTCAATTATATTATCCTCATATTTTCTTCCTGTCGTATGTAGACTCCTAAGTCTTGGTTCGGCAGGTTTTCGTGTTTCGGATTTTTCTTCAATGTATAGCATGAAAGTAGGCCAGTGAGTTTGGTGCTGCAACGAATCGTACATAGAAGAATGACAAATATGACGTGACCCATTTTCTATGAATTCTGTGTACAAACAACTGAGTATAACTTTAGACGGAGATATAATTAGCACCAGAAGGAATCCTAATGGTAAAATACTAGCTACTGTTAGGTGTGGTTCGGAATTCACGTTAAGCATGTGGTCCAAAAAATGCCTGCCGGTAAAACAGTAGTTGTGAATTTGGTGCCGCAATGAATCGTACATAGAAGAATGACAAATATGACGTCACCCATATTCGATGAATTCTGTATACAAATATCTGAGTCTAACTTTAGAAGGAGATATAATTAGCCCCAGAAGGAATCCTAAGGGTAAAATGATAGCTACCGTTAGGTGTGGTTCGGAATTCACGTTAAGCATGTGGTCCAAAAAATACCTGTCGGTAAAACACATTGACAAGGCAAACCGGCATTCTTAGCCCTACTAGTTTCCGCTCAAGTACATTATAGATGGCACTAGGTTTGTGTGCAATTTACCACTGACACAGTGAAAATGTAGGTAATGAAAGGATCTCTAAAAGAATCCATGTGAGGAAAAACTCACAAAAAAGTTGCGGATCTAGCCTCTTACCCCGAACTGGTTGTGACGGCAGATTATTATTATATATTATGTGTATGGTTTCATAGTACTCGATCTTCCACCTCTGGTTAATGGGTTGCATAAGCTTCAGTTCACTTATGTTCACTTCGTGGCTCGTCATAAGGATGTGTCGGCCTACTGCTGTCTCATTTTTCCACTTCACAGGCTTAATATGCTCATTAACTCGCTCAAATAATTTGCGAATCGTCATTCCTATGTAAAAACGGCCGCAACATTTTCTTGTTGAATCAATCCTCACACACGGCTACGCGACCTTGAAATAGTATTATTTTTAACACTTTGCAAGTTGCATAAGCCTTGCTTCTTGCCACATAAACACAATAACTGTAACGAAGCTAATGTTTGAGAGGAAATAAATATTTTTCAAATTTTGAGAAATATTTTTCAGATAAAAATTATTTTGCGTTATCGAAACAAATTTTATTTCGTTTATGCATTCGAACCAATGAAATAACTTAGAGGAACGGGATAATAGTTTTGGGTGATATTAAATTTTTCCACATGCAATATTCCTTCTGGCTCAAATGTACGTATGTAGGTCGATGGATAAATTGATTTCTTATACAACCAAAGTTTGCATTTTGACAACTTTGACGCAAAACATTATTCTGAACAAAAAATTGTTCTACAGTATGCTTCTAAAATGCACAGAAATTTTTATAAAAATTATTTTGGTTACAAAGTACGACCAGCACTTGACTAGCACTTGAAAGCCGCCAAAAATTTGGCTGAGGCCATTTGTAGCCACAATGAATTTACTTATATTTGAAATAATTTTTGGCTAGAAATGTAAATCCCTAGACAATTGCAATCGAAAAAATATTTCGGACAACTCAAAAGTCAGAAATATTCACAAATTTATGTAGGCGGCTGTACAACTTGACATTTGTGAAAGTTTAAAAAAAAATCGGTGCATTTTCGAGGCATACCGTAGAACAATTTTTTACTCAGAAGAATGTTTGACATCTTTTAAAAATTATTTGCGAAAACGCAAACTTCCCATTTTATACATTTCTCAGTCCGCCGAACGAAGATAAAATGTCATTTCAGCTACTACTGTTGCTTGCTTTCCAATGAACGAAATATAAGTTAAGTGGCACATTTTTCACTTAGATAAAAATATGAATGTTGCAAAGGTTCCACTTTTCTTCCATGTCGCACTATCAAACCTGACACGATATGAATTTTTGCGAACAAAATTGGTGATAAGGAGTGATACTATAGTCGATTTGGAAATTTATATGTTTATGCATTAACAGACATAGTTCATTACAATCCTATTCAGTATGTGGGTAGTTGGATATAATGCAACGTAGGAACGCTCATATCGCTCTTTTCCGAATGAGATAAAGCTTTGCAATCTTCTAGAATGTTGTTGGTCATATGCGATTTAGTGGGAAACTATGTTAATGAGATCCGAATGTTCCCTACGTTACATTTCCCAATGGAACTACCCATATAACCGCTTCCAATGATATCGCTTGAGGTGACGCTATCGCTTATAATACGCAAAAATTTGTTTGAATTAAATGTTAGCTCTTGGTCAAAGTTTTATTCTTTAAACGAAATTGCATCACATTTTTAAAACAAAATTACGTCGTGTTCAAAAAATTGCGTCACAAATGGAAGAACCAAAAAACTCCATACAAAAACCTTTGGGAAAAGGAGCCATATATACGCGAACTTTTGAGTTTTTTCCTCTCGCCCCCACCCTTTCCCTTCAAACTACGTCGCAGCAGCTTTCCAACGAGCCCAGATTCATCAAAATCGGTTGAAAATTGGCTGAGATATCGAGGTTTGAAAATGACATTTTTGTATGGGATTCGATTTTTCTATTATTCATTTTTTCATTATATTCATATTCATTATTTTTCATTATGAAAATTTTTTTTCTAATCTGTCGGTTTCTATCTGTTACTAATTATAAAAGTCGAAAGTTTGTCTGTTTGTCTGTCTGTTTTTAAATTACAACATACGTCCGACCTGCTTGAAGAGTTCCGAGGAACTGAAGCAAAGTGTCTTTTTGCATTGCCTTTTATAGCAAAAAAACCATTATGCTACCGAGATTTCAATTGAAATTTTTTCTTGATGTAATTTGAAAATTTTTTTGGCTTTTTTGGACAGCTGGTTTCTTCGGGAAAGTTGTTGACATTGATGAGTAGGATCTTTATGAATCCTAAGAGAATGACTGCCACCTGTCAAAGTGACGCCATCTTGGATTTTTTGCTATCTTCTGAATTAGAATAGTTACACGTTTGGTTTCTTCGGGAAAGTTGTTGACATTTATGAGTCCTTTATGAATCCTATAAAAATGGCTGCCATCTGTCAAAGTGACACGTTAGTTACACGTTTGGTTTCTTGGGGAAAGTTGTTGATATTGATGAGTAGAATCTTTATGAATCCTAAGAAAATGGCTGCCACCTGTCAATGTGACGCCATCTTGAATTTTTTGCTATCTTCTGAAATAGAATAGCTAGACAGTTGGTTTCTTCGGGAAAGTTGTTGATATTGATGAGTAGAATCTTTATGAATCCTAGGAAAATGGCTGCCACCTGTTAAAGTGACGCCATCTTGGATTTTTTGCTATCTTCTGAATTAGAATAGCTAGACAGTTGGTTTCTTCGGGAAAGTTGTTGATATTGATGAGTAGAATCTTTATGAATCCTAATGGCAAATGGCTGCCACCTGTTAAAGTGACGCCATCTTGGATTTTTTGCTATCTTCTGAATTAGAATAGCTAGACAGTTGGTTTCTTCGGGAAAGTTGTTGATATTGATGAGTAGAATCTTTATGAATCCTAAGAAAATGACTGCCAGCTGTCAAAGTGACGCCATTTTGGATTTTTCGCTTTTAAAAGTATTTGGGAAGGTATGGGAGGCAGATCATTGGTTTCTTCGGCAAAGTCTCAGAGTTTTGTTAGTTAAAATCACCAGTATTGGTGAAAATGTCGGGCAGTTGGACACGGGGTCAATTTTTATGGTTTTAAAATTATTTCGAATGTGTGGGAGTTACACCATATGTTTATTTGGCAAAGTCTTAGAGTTTTGTTAATAAAAGTCATCAGTATTGGGCAGTTGGACATTAGATCAATTTTTATGGTTTTAAAAGTATTTGGGAATGTATGAGAAACAGACGATAGGTTTCTTTTGCAAAGTCTCAGAGTTTTGTGAGTAGAAGTCACCAGTATTGGTGAAACAGTACGGGGATAATCGGTTGTATGGGGAAATGGTAGTACGGGGAAAACAGTAGTGAGAAGAAAATTGTAGTACGGTGGAAACGGTTGTACGGGAAACAGTAGTACGGGGGAAACGGTTGTTCGGGAAAAACAGTAGTGCTGCGGAAATGGTTGTGCGGGGAAATGGTAGTACGGGGAAAACAGTAGTGAGGAGGAAATTGTAGGACGGGAGAAACGGTTGTAAGGGTAAATAGTAGCACGGTGATAACGTTTGTACAGGGGTCGGTAGTACGGAGAAAATTGTAATACGGGGAAAAGTGTTGTATGGTGAAAACGGTAGTACGGGTGAAACGGTAGCACGGGGAAAACGGTAGTACAGACGTAATGATAGTATATAGCAAACGGTAGTTCGGCAAAACGGTTTTACGGGAAAATGGTAGTACGGGGGAAAACCAGATTTGCTTAAGCTTATGGTAACTACTAAAATACTACTAAATCCATTTCTGATTCATCTAAATCTAGCTTTGCACACCCTTGCATACATTTTAGTATTAAAGTCGCAAGTCTCCGACACAACGGACAAGAATACTTAATGTCCGCGTAGCCCTTAGGGGCGGGGGTATTTACTAGTCTATTGATAATTTTCGATCTCGAGAACTAGACAGCCGATCTTCCTGAAATTTTCAGGGAACGTCAGTCTCGGCCCCAAACGAAAAATTTCATTGGCCGCTTTTCCGGGAAAATTCCGGAAAAGCCGTGGCATGTGGAAAAGTGGTTAATTTTAGGTAATGCTCGGAGTTTTCGAATTTTAGCTCCGGAGTGGCAATAGCTAGAGTTGGTTTCTTCGGAAAGTTATAGAGTTTGGTCAGTGGAACTTTTTGGGATCTTAAGAAAATGGCTGCCAGCGGTCAAACTGGCTCCATCTTGAATTTTCCCAAGCAATAAATTGGTTTTTTTTTGGTTTTCGAATTTTAGCTTCGGAATGCCAATACTTAGAGAGTTAGTTTCTTCGGGAAAGTTATAGAGATTGATCAGTAGAATTTTTTGGGATCTTAAGAAAATGACTGCCAGCAGTCAAACCGGTGCCATCTTGAATTTTCCCAAGCAATAAATGGGTTTTTTTTTTATTTTCGAATTTTAACTTCGGAATGACAATACTTAGAGAGTTGGTTTCTTCGCAAAAGTTATAGAGTTTGATCACGAGAATTTTCTGTATCAATTATGCTTCTTTGGGTTTTCCAATTTTAGCTCCAGAATGACACTACTTAGAGAGAATGTTTCTTCTAGAAAGTTCTATAACTTCATCGAGAGAGTTTTTTGGGATCATAAGAAAACGGCTGCCAGCTGTCATAGCGGCGCCATCTTGGACTTTCGTTTATGCTTTTTCAGTTTTCGAATTTTAGCTCCGGAATGACACTACTTAGAGAGATGGTTTCTTCCAAAAAGTTATAGAGTTTCATCAGGAGAATTTTTTGGTATCATTAGAAATTGGCTGCCATAGCGGCGCCATCTTGTTTTTTTGTTTATGCTTTTTCGGTTTTCGAATTTTATCTCCGGAATGACACTACTTAGAGAGATGGTTTCTCAGAAAGTTATAGAGTTTTTTAGCATTTTAAGAAAATGGCTGCCAAAAAAATTGTCAATTGTCAAAGTGACACAATCTTGAATTTTTTGTTAAATTCTGAATAAGAATACCTAGACAGTTGCTTTTTTCAGAAAAGTTATATGAATCAGTGGGAAGAATTGGTGACATGTCACCATGACACGAAGTGTTCCGAAAGTAACCGAAGGTGACACGAAGTGTTCCGAAGGCAGCCGAAGGTGACACGAAGTGTTCCAAAGGCAGCTGAAGGAGACACGAAGTGTTCCGAAGGCAGAGAACATTGGAGAACTTTTTTTTCGGAAAGAAAAATTCTTTCGAAGAAAAATTTTTTTGGAGAAAAATTTTTTCGGAGAAAGATTTTTTTTGAGAAATTTTTTTCTGAGAAATTTTTTGCAAAAAAACTTTTTTGGAGAAAAATTTTTTTGGAGAAACTTTTTTTTTTTTTGAAAAAAACTTTTTTCTTGGGAAACATTTTTTTCGGAGAAGTTTTTTTTTAAGAATATTGTCTTTTCTGAAAAAATTTTTTTCAAAAAATAGAAAATTTTTCACATGAATTTTAGTTATAAAAACAGAAAACTTCTAACAGATATCACAACAAAAACCTCTTAAAAGGTAGATTGTGACGCAGCTTGAGGTGACGCTATCGCTGATAATACGCAGAAGTTTTTCTTGAATGGAATCTTGTGTTTTAATTTCCTGAAAAAATTACAGCGCTTTTTTTAAAACAAAATTACGTTGTGTTAAAAAAATTGCGTCACAAATGCTGGATCCACTAGCGAAATAATTTTTTAACACTTTCAGTTCTTTTTTCTATCTTTTTGTATAAATTTTGATGAGTTTCCTTTGATTGCCGCGAATGGTTTAAGAGTGAATGTCCCTAGTTCTCTATGTCATAGTCTTAGAATGGTCAAATAAATTTGGTAAAGCATAGGCTGTAAATTTAAGTTAATCTTCATTGCCCAATTATTTTTATAACGTTTTTTGAAAATAGAATGACAATAAAAAAAAAGCTGTGTAACTGAAGGAGATATAAGCGAAAAACTTTCACCACTTTTTCGATTACCTTTCGGGGGAAAAATAGATCAAATTTTACTCAAGTTTGGGCGAGGGGTGACGCACTTCTTCCTTCTTATGGAATAAATGGGAATAAACGGAATAAATGATAATTTTTTGAAATTCGTCAAAACCTCAAATAGACTTGATTTTGATGGCAACGCACACAACAAACCATACTCATGTGGCACAAAGTGAAAGAACCCACTTTTGAAAACTTAAAAGAATTTTTGTTGAAAAATGGAATAAATGGAATAAATATTATATAAATTTATTCCATTTATTCAAAAAAAAAAAAATTTAATCTGAAGATGATTTAAATGCTTTATAATTTGTGCAAACCTTTTTGTGAACTTATTTGTCTAACTTGGGATGAGTTTGGTTGAGATATTTCGCAAAAACAAAAAAAAAAATTTGGGAATAAATGGAATAAAAGAATAAATGTAATAAATGCAGTGCGTCACCCCTCGAGTGTGACAGACGGACAAGCTTTTTGCAGATTTGTATTGTATAGACCCCAAATCGAAAACTAATCAACTCCGCGATTGAAATTCGACTGCTTAAAAACGTATCACAACAAAAACCTTTTTAAAGGTAGAGTGTGACGCAGACCGTAAGTTCGCTTCCAAAATTAATGATATCGCTTGAGGTGACGCTATCGCAGATAATACGGAGAAGTTCGTTTGAGTGGGACCTTGTGTTAAAAGTTTTGATTTCCTGAAAAAATTGGAGAGCTTTCTTTGAAACAAAATTACGTTTTGTTAAAAAAAATTGCGTCACAAATGCCGGACCCACCAGCGGAATAATTAAGGTTTTTGTTGTGATATCAGTCGTTTTGGAAGTTTTCAGTTGTTGAAAAAATTTCTATTTTTTGAAAAAAATTTTCTTAGAAAAAAAATTTCTTCGAAAAATAATTTTTCTTAGAAAAAAAATTTCTTCGAAAAAATTTTCTCCGAAAAAAATTTTTCTCCAAAAAAATTTTTCTCCAAAAAAATTTGCTCCGAAAAAAATTTTTCTCCAAAAAAAATTTTCTCCAAAAAAAATTTTACACAAAAGTTTTTCTCCTTCACCTTCGGAATACTTTGTGTCACCTTCGCCTTCCTTCGGAACACTTCATGTCACCTTCGGCTACCTTCGAAACACTTCGTGTCACGAATTCTTCCCACTGATTCATATAACTTTCCTGAAGAAACCAACTGTCTAGGCATTCTTATACAGAATTTAGCAAAAAATCCAAGATGACGTCACTTTGACAGTTGGCAGCCATTTTCTAATGATACCAAAAAATTCTCCTGATGAAACTCTATAACTTTCCAGAAGAAACCATCTCTCTAAGTAGTGTCATTCCGGAGCTAAAATTCGAAAACCGAAAAAGCATAAACGAAAATCCAAGATGGCGCCGCTAATAAAATGACGCCATTTTCTAATGATCCCAAAAAATTCTCCTGATGAAACTCTATAACTTTGTAGAAGAAACCGACTCTCTAAGTAGCGTCATTCCGGAGCTAAAATTCGAAAACCGTAGAAGCATAAACGAAAATCCAAGATGGCGCCACTATGACAGCTGGCAGCCATTTTCTTATTATCCCAAAAAATTCTCCCGATGAAACTCTATAACTTTGTAGAAGAAACCGTCTCTCTAAGTAGCGTCATTCCGGAGCTAAAATTCGAAAACCGAAAAAGCACAAATGAAAATTCAAGATGGCGCCGCTATAACAGATGGCAGCCATTTTCTTATGATCCCAAAAAATTCTCCTGATAAAACTCTATAACTTTGTAGAAGAAACCGTCTCTCTAAGTAGCGTCATTCCGGAGCTACAATTCGAAAACCGTAGAAGCATCTTTATCTTTATCTTTATCTTTATTCATTCATGTGATACATCTTTACAACAAAACATCATTTAAGTTCCATTATGTATAACATTTCTAAGGAACATAAAATATCAAAACAAAAAATATCTTAAGAAAAAACATCAAGCATAAATGAAAATCCAAGATGGCGCCGCTATGACAGTTGGCAGTCATTTTCTAATGATACCAAAAAATTCTCCTGATGAAACTCTATAACTTTCTAGAAGAAACCAACTCTCTGAGTGTTATCATTCCGGAGCTAAAAATCGAAAACCCAAAGAAGCATAATTTATACCTTACAAAAATCCAAGATGGCGTCTTTTTGGCAGATTTCTGAAAATCCCAAAAAATTCTTCTGATCAAACTCTATAACTTTCCCGAAGAAACTAACTCTCTAGGTATTGGCATTCTGAAGCTAAAATTCGAAAACCAAAAAAAACCTAATTTATTCCTTGGGAAAATTCAAGATGGCGCCAGTTTGACCGCTGGCAGCCATTTTCTTAAGATCGCAAAAAATTCTCCTGACCAAACTCTATAACTTTACCGAAGAAACCTACTCTCTAGCTATCGTCACTTCGGAGCTAAAATTCGAAAACTCCGAGCATTACCTAAATTGAGCACTTTTCCACATGCCACGGCTTTTCCAGAATTTTAACGGAAAAGCGGCATATGAAATTTTTCATTTGGGGCCGATACTGACGATCCCTGAAAATTCTAAGGAAATCGCTCGAGCGGTTCTCGAGAAAAAAAAGTAGATAGATAGATAGATACATAGATACATCGTTGACACACCACACAGGAATAAAATTGTTATTAATTACAAAGGTAATTTGACCACTTTTCCATAGGAATTGGTCATCTTTGATTGGCGATATCTCAGCCAATTTTCAACCGATTTTGATGAGTGAGGGCTTGTTTGAAAGCTGCTGCTACGTAGTTTTTTTTTTAAAAATAATTTGGAGGGGAAGGGGGCGAGGGGAAAAAACTCAAAACTTCGCCTATACATCGTGTCTTGTCCCAAAGGTTTTTGTATGGAGGTTTTTGGGTTTGTGGACGTTTTTTTTGGGGTGTGGGGACTGCGTCACGCTCTCCGCTACCGCTCCGAGCATGATAGTAGCAAACCCAATAGACCCTTTTTGAAGAATTGCATTCTTCGTACGTGTCTAAAAATTTTCAAAATAGAAACGTTATTTCTGTCCGGCGCCTCAGAACAATAAATCAAAAACATAATTCGCATTGTAAGGAATCGAGCTGAAACACTAAATAAATAAAGATTAATACATGGATCGTTGGGATTTGTATTATAAAATATTATCTCGAATGAATGAAGCTTCAGCCACCAGTGTTCTTATTTGTCAAGGTCATTAAATTAATGTTAAGTAAATAATAACCGAAATGAACAAATAAATCATATAAGATATGATGCGTACGTAATGAGTGTCATTTATATCGACTAATGGGAAATTATATTTGTCTTCTAAATAGTTCACTATCTGAATGTGCCACCGATAAAATCTTGTTAAACTAAACACTTCTAAAGGATAATAGGTTTGCCAAGTGAACCGTTAACACTGAACATCGACCAAGCTCTCCTCATATACGAAGTATTAACATTGCACGACTATGTTTTCCCAGTTCATTCCATTCATTAGCCCCATTTACATTAATCGTATATTAAGCAAGCCAAGACCAGATACAACATGTACCAGTACAGCACAAACTCATTACTCCCTCAATAGCACGAATTATGTAGAATGTAACAGACACACTTTCCGTAGTTAGATTTACAAAAACACATATCACAGTAATGATACTTGCCGATTGTTCATTGAATCCCATTACGGTAAATTTGAAATTTGAGATTTTTCCGCTTCTTTTTACTCCATGGTAAAAAGTTAATGTCGTAAAAACGTAAATACTATTCCAATAAAAAAATGTAATTGCTCGGTTAACAATTGGTGTTATAACCAATAACCGTCTGCTGCACTTTTTCATGTTCATTAAATTTAAAATGTCCTTTATTTAGGGTCTCATTCTCAGGGGCAGTGCACAAATAAAGACACGGAGAAATGTTTTCTTACTTACTAAATAAATTGAAACTGAACTGAAACAGGTCCCTTAAAAACGGATGGAAGAGACGGGTGTTGAAAATGTGTGCTTCCACTTAAAAGAAAAAAGGCACTTTTTAACCGAAATTTCAAAAATTGACATGCAATAAATTAGTTTTTTATTTTGTTCTCCAATTTTATCTTCAGAATGACAATACTTAGGAAACTGGTATCTTCTACAAAGTTATAGAGTTTGATCAAGAATTTTTTTGAAATCTTCAGAAATCTGCCAAAGTGACGCCATCTTGGATTTTCGTCAGCAATAAATTATGCCTCTTTGGGTTTTCGAATTTTTACTCCGGAATGAGAAAACTTAGAGAGTTGGTTTCTTTAAAACGGTTATAAAGTTTGATCAGCAGAACTTTTTGGGATCTTAAGTAGAGATATGCGCCGATCGAAAAATCTCGGCGGCGGTGCGCCGATGTAGGTTTTTCTAGGAGGCTCGGCTCAGCACCGGCGCGCCGATCAGATTTTTCAATAATTTAAAAAACCGTACTTTCAAAAAAAAGCATTAAGATTCAGCAGAATTCAATTTGTTTCACTGAACAAAGTTTTTTTTAGAAACCAATCTTTCTACCCGAAACCAATATTGTCATAAATAAAGACAACTTAGTCCAAGCTTTTACACCAGGTTTGTGACTTCTCAGAGCTTAAAAACGAATCTGAAGTAGAAGACTTTACTTAACTCGGAGTGCTGGTTGATTTCTAATTCGCATTTTCCAAAAAATCTAATATTTTTGACAATTTAAATTTGAATTTGAACAAAGCGTACACTTGGAAGAGGTAGAGAGATCAAATTGCCGAATGGGAACCGAAGTCGGTTGGACTAGGCAATTTCATCATCCGAACACAGTTTTTGTAATTTTTATACAAGAGCACCCAATTTTCTTCAATTTAACTTCTCAGGGGCGAACGGTCGTTCAGTTAAATGCATTTCAATTCGAAACCACAAAAACTCCTAGCGGGAAAACAGAATTTACGAAAGGAAATAGTCGAAATCCACTTTCCAACCTAACATGAAATCCGGTTGGCAAACACATCGAAATATTTTACTTTTTTTAACGTGACGGCATTCTACCGCACGTTCCACACATTTTAAAAAAATATTCATAAATTATCCACAACGAACAAACCTCTCGCAAACCTTACAAAACGAAGTCATAAACGAATTATTTAGAAAAACCAATAGGACTAAAAACAACTTGACAAAGATACAAGAAAACCTAAAGAAAAGAATCCCAATGGAAGTTCTAAACCGATTCAAAGAACACATTAAGAACACCAGTGTAGAAATGACAAAGGAACAAGATAAAAAACTGACACAAAAGTTTGATAAATTAATAGCACCCGAAACAAATAGAGCCAACAAACTACTGACTAACCAAAATTGGGTAAAAAATCTGACAGACATGGATATTTTTACCCGTTGACAATAAAACGTTCCAGTAAGAGAAATAATTTCACATTGGAACCAACGATCCAAAGATTAGAATCTACAACGGATAGAGTTGAACTAAGAAACAAAAAAAAATAAGAAGAGAATAAGAAAAAATAGAAGATCAGTTAAAAATGCCACTGAATTCAAACAAAAAATTGATAATGTGAGAATTCCAGAAAGTTACACACTGATTTCGTTGGACGTAGTCTCGTTATTCACGAACATCCCAATGAATTTAGTTTTGTTAGCGATAGATAAAAACTGGTTCAGAATCAAAAAGCATACCACGCTACTAAAAAAGGAATTTATTGAAGGACTGAAAATAATTTTAGGAAATTGCACGTTTATGTTCAATGGCGTAATTTATAAACAAATTTTCGGTTCTCCAATGGGTTCACCAGATAGCCCAGTACTAGCTGACCTAGTCATGGAAATGCTTGAAGAAGACGTTATTAGCAAATTAAGTTTCCGACAGCATGACAGCTTGTTCTACGCAAAAATTAGACGAATTGAAAAAAAAATTCAATAGCTACGAAAAGCACCTGCAATTTACCAGTGAAGTTGAAAATAAAAATCAGATTTCGTTCTTAGACGTAACACTCATCAGACAAGATAATGGATTCATTAAGACTAATTGGTTCCATAAAGACACCTGGTCAGGACGATATTTAAATTACAACTCCAGTCTTCCATTCACCTATAAGCGGTACACGATTGCAATTTTGACACGTAAAGTTTTGGAATTAGCAGATCCTGAATTTTACTCTACGAATTTTCAACTCATCACTGACAAGCTGATTAAAAATGGATACCCAAAAAAACTGATCATTGACGTCATAGAACAAACCAGAAATCATGGGCGCGCGGTAGCATTGCGCCCGTGACGCAAGTCCCCATACGATTAAAAAAATCAGAAATTTGTTTTCGTAGACTGCGGAACCATATATACAGCTAAATTTTGACTTTTTTCCCTTGCGTTGTACCCCCCTGAGACCTAGTTTATCGGATTCTACGTAAAATTTTGATTGAAATCGACCTTTCACTCATTAAAATCGGTCCTGTGGATCCGAAGATATGACCTTTAGAAAATCGTCAGTTTCCATACAAAATGTGCTGCTTCATAGAAGCCAAAGAAAATGTATGCATCCTACGTTAGTTAGTTAGTTAGTGGGTGAGTTAGTTAGTTAGTTAGTTAGTTAGTTGTGGCATTTCCATTTGTATGAAAAACGACTTTTTTGGCGATTTCTCGAAAACTGACTGTCAGATCTTCTTTAACTTTTGCAGGGACCTTCGGATGGGCATTCCACGCCATCTAAGATTTTAAAAAAGTGGGGTCACCGGCTTGGTTTGGGCGCTAGGGCTCCTGGACGCTCCCATACAAATCCCATATAAAATAATGTGTATGTGTGTGAGTGTCACAGTTGGGTGAGTGAGGTATTCAACTTCCATTAGAGTTTTTGATATTTTTCGGTTATTCTCGATATGAGTGAGGTCATGCAATAGAGCTTCCTAGGTTTAAGGGATTCTTAAGGATTTTGGTGGATTTCTCTAGCACTTTTCCATCAGGTTTTTTGATATTTTTCGGTTATTCTCGACATGAGTGAGGTCATGCCATGTAGCTTCCTAGGTTTAAAGGATTCTCAAGGATTTTTGTGGATTTCTCTAGCACTTTTCAACTTCCATCAGGTTTTTTGATATTTTTCGGTTATTCTCGAAATGAGTGAGGTCATCAATGGAGCTTCCTAGGTTTAAGGGATTCTTAAGGATTTTTGTGGATTTCTCTAGAACTTGCGATAGGTAAATGGCTCATAACGTACGTGTAGTCAGAGTAGTCGGTAAATCTTATGCGATGTGTTTGTTTTGATACAGTAAAAGTTTGTGATTCTCAAATTTCTAAAATTTGTGGAATTTTACGGAAATAAATGTCCTTCCTATGACATTACTCAATTTTCGGCAAAACATTTTTTCCCTAAAGCCGCTTATAGGTTCTCAATAAAGATGAAAAACTCGAATTAAATCTCGATACTAAATAAAAATTTAACCCACAACTAAAGTCATTTCATAGAAACATGAATGAATTGGCACGCGGCAACTTTGATTCGCTCGTAGAGAGAACATAACAACATTTGAAACTCGAATTGATTTTTATGAAATAAGATGTTTGGTTGATTTCAACTTACCTTGTGGGTACACGTTAAAACATAGTACAGAGGAACACTGTTTATGAGTAATATTACAAGTGTGCGTTACGGTAACTCGCCCCTCCGGGGCTCGTTACCGTAAACATCGCACACCTGTAATATTACTCATAACAGTGTTCCTCTGTAATATACTATTAATGTTTTTGTAAATTTGCGACAACATTTGTATTCATGAATTTGATGGTTTCAGATACCATTGCAAATGATCACGAAATGTGATCGAAATATTTGGTGAAAAATAAAAATATTCCTGATCTATTCCGATTTTGAAACTATATACAACGAACAATGTAGAATAAATATCACATTTAAATAAAACGCGCTTGAATCGTTATTCACACTATTAGCAACCTCTTTTAGTTTTATTTCCCATTACTTAATATCGGAAATAGCAACACTGCTTCCACAATTTAAAATTAACGGATCATCTCGTAAGAGGAGTGTTTTTGGACTTGTTTTTAATTTTTCTTCTCCCCACCCGGAAATAAGGTGGCCACCTCCTCATTGCCTTTTATTCTGAAATAAAAATCAGTTTCTATTCTCTCTGGCAATAATATTTTCAAATCGATTTTGCCTTGACTCAAATGTTTTCCATAAGGAATTGCGGGAAATGAGCACTTTACAGAAAAAATGAGACCCAACCTATTTGCTTTACATTTACTTGTACAGGTGGTGTAGTGATTACTTTAATTAATTCATTCGTTCAAGGCTTGTAAGATTCATATTTCCTTCACAAAGTCTGATCTCCAACACTAAATTAAAGATCATTCTTTTAGTATCACTAATTCACTCAGCAAGCAGATAGTACAATAAGAAATCGCATGGGAGCACTTTTAGTTCAATTTGAAAAAAAGGCTAAATGCGCCATTCAAGAATTTTAAGAATTTCTCTCTTCGCAAATTACTATTCGGCTTGTTCGTCATCCACAATGAAAGACAAAATGTGGATATTTCTGTAGAAATATAAAAGAGACAGCGAATCAAAAAATATTTTGTTTAGGCGTGAAAACACAATAAAATTGAACCATGAAATGCCTCAAATTGTATGACCGACGAGAGATACAATTTATTTAAATCATAAGTTCAATTTGGAAAATTCTTCTTACTTAGGCAACATTTACTCAGATATGTCCGAATCTTTTTGGAACTTCTATTCTGTTTGCCACATCTATTCTGATGGGTATGAGTCCCCTACATATGTTTGTTAATCATTTTTCTATTTCGAGGACATCTAATCGTTTCTTGATGACAACGCAATGCTAATTCAAGGATACCAATTGTGGATAGTTTTGACACCTCAAGTCCCTTTATTGTACATGCGACTGCCACATACGGTTGATATTGTGGTACACACATAAATCAAATGTTCATTGAAAACAAATCAAATTATTTTATATCGAGTTACCTTTGAATCTGCTATATAAGCAATACCTTTAGTAGAACATTCAGCATTCAAATGTGGGAAATTAATAGCCTCTACGCTCGGAAATAAAATATCAAGATCTCCATATCAAACGTGTTTATTGCTAAACGTTCAACTATTAACTCCAACTCACTGGTTTGACAATAATTATTTTATATGATTCGATACAATGCAATTTCATATAGGTAAATATGTTTATGTTTACTCAAAACTCATCGTCAAATATTTACTTAATTAGCATTTCATATATTTATTATTTCGTCTTTGTTATTCTTTCCTGTTATTATGTCACGATATCTAGACCATGACCCTAATACCACACAAATATATGGCATCAAACTGATAACATGAATTTGTTTTGATCAGTTCCCATATAATTGGTGACCCACGACTCTGAACGTATTTCAGATCGTAAACAAACCTAAAGCTTTCGCTTTACAAAGCAACATGCTAAAATTTTAAATTTGTTTTTACTAACAAATCAAATATTACCATTCCAAAATTTGTTTCTACTATCCAAATATTTATATTTATGAGAACAAATTTTTAATAAGCAAATTTTAAAAAATCAATTTTTGCTTCACTGCTAAATAAAATGGCAGAAGGTGCAACACCACCAGCACCAGCACCAACACAAAACCCTAACGCTGCAATCCTCGATGACGATTACGAAATCGACGGACAACAAAATTTAGCAACTAATATTAATACGGGCAGTATTAACACCATCCAGATAACAATTCCACCTTTCTGGAAAGCTGACCCTGATCTTTGGTTCTTACAAATTGAAGCCCAATTTTCAACAGTTGGAACTAGATCTGATATTTCTAAATACAATCAAATTATTGGCAAACTAGACACAGATAATTTAACAGCAGTCAGTGATATAGTTAAAAATCCACCTGCCACCAACAAATATCAGACTCTAAAAAGTTGATTAACAAATCAATTTGCTGATTCAGATCGTAAAAAATTGAAAACTTTATTTAACGATCTTTCATTAATTGATGAAAAACCTTCCAATTTACTTCGGAAGATGAAAGATAAGTCTTGTGGTAAAGTTGGAGACGACTTATTACTAGAGTTATGGACTAATCGACTACCACAACAAATTCAAGCAATTCTATCTTGCTCAACCGAACCACTTGATCAACAAGTAATAATGGCCGATAAAATTTATGAAACAATCGACCAAAATTCAATCAATACTTTATTTCGCTCCAGCGATTTCACAAAACGGATTTGCAAACTAGAAGATGAAATTGATTTTCTTCATAAAGAAATCAATCAATCTAAATGCCGCAACAGATCTGCTCAACGAAATCGTTCCTCATCCCGTTCGACACATTATAGTCGTTCCAAACCAAACTCAAACCATTGTTGGTATCGCCAACGATTTAGAGATAAAGCCAAAAAATGTGATTCTGAAATAACACCAAAAAGAACAGGAATTCAAAAAACTAATAAGAGAGTCAAGCCCAGCGCAACTTGACACGGAAAAATTTATAAGTAAAAGAGAAGAATTCCGGAAGGAACTACCTTATCGATACTGGTGCTGACTTAAGTGTTATTCCACCTACAACCATAGAAAAACGTCACACTTCTTGTAATTTTACTTTACGTGCTGCTAATGGTACGCCAATTAAAACTTACGGAAGCAAATCCATCACGCTAGACCTAGGTCTCCGACGTAACATTCGTTGGATATTCGTTATTGCAGACGTGCAACAACCCATCATTGGATTAGACCTACTAACAAAATTCGATTTATTGGTAGATGTCAAAAATAGCAAATTAATTGATAATTTAACATCATTATCAACAAACCGAATAAAAGTTGATTGTAATCCAGATCCAACAATCAAATCAATTTCAAACATATCCGTTTACCATCAATTATTAAACGAATTTCCGGACATTCTCGACATGTCTACATTCCACTCATCAAAACGCAAACACAATGTAAAACATCGCATTGTAACTAATTGTCAAACAATCTTTGCTAAAGCAAGAAAATTAAACCCAGACAAATTAAAAATAGCTAAAAAAGAATTTGATGAAATGCTACGCCTTGGTATTTGTCGTCCATCCGACAGTCCTTGGGCAACACTATTACATCTTTCACTTAAATCATCAGGTGGATGGCGTCCTTGTGGCGATTACCGTCGACTAAATGCTAACACTTTACCAGATCGCTGCCCATTACTAAACATTCAAGAATTGTACTATTTTTTGAATGGTAAAACGATCTTTAGCAAAGTTGATTTATACGAGCTTATCATCAAATTTCAGTGTCTGAAGAAGATATTCAAAAAACCGCAATTATAACACCATTTGGTCTTTTTGAATTTCCAAACATGACTTTCGGTTTATGTAATGCAGCTCAAACATTCCAACGCTTCATAAACGAAGTTGTTCATGGTTTAGATTTTTGCTTTGCATATCAAGATGACATTTTAATAGCGTCAGAAAATGAAGAACAACATTTACTTCATCTTCGCTTACTATTTACCCGAATAAACGACTACGGCATAATAATAAATATTGATAAATGTCTCTTTGGTAAAAAAAAATCCAATTTCTTGGTTTTCAAATAAATGAACAAGGAACTAAACCATTAAATTCGAAAGTTCAAACAATCTTAAACTTTCTTCTACCGCAAACCATTAACAAATTAAAACGATTTCTCGGAATGATCAATTTCTTCCGCAGATTCATTCCTCATGCAGCGGAAACACAAATTCCACTCTTTTCCTGCATGAAAGGAAATATCAAAAATGACAAAACTCAAATTAATTGGACTCCTGAAATGTTAAATTCATTTGACAAATGTAAACCAGAATTAGCAAACGCAACACTACTTGCTCATCCTGATCCTAATGCTAAAATCTCTTTACATGTTGATGCATCTGATTTTGCTATAGGAGGTGTCGTCCTTCAAGGGAAACAAAATATTTGGCAACCACTATCATTCCTTTCACAAAAATTATCACAAGCTCAAACAAAATACTCAACTTATGATAAAGAATTACTTGCCATTTATGAAGGAATTAAACATTTCCGACCAACACTGGAAGGTACAGACTTTACTATCTTTACCGACCACAAACCATTGACTCATGCTTTCAACCAAAAGCAAGACAAAGCTACTCCTCGTTCAAACAGATAATTAAATTACATTTCATAATTTTCCACTGACATACGTCACGTACCAGGAAAAAAGGATGTAGTTGCAGACACTTTATCACGTATCGCAACTATCAATCAAATATATTCACTATCTTTTGAAAGTTCAATTGATTACAGACGACTTTCTGAAGCACAAAATCAAGTTAAGAATTTTTTCAACAAACT
>CM055406.1:2617796-2637628 GCA_029228625.1 Pseudolycoriella hygida
AAATTTGTTTCTACTATCCAAATATTTATATTTGTGAGAACAAATTTTTAACAAGCAAATTTTAAAAAATCAATTTTTGCTTCACTGCTAAATAAAATGGCAGAAGGTGCAACACCACCAGCAACAGCACAAAACCCTAACGCTGCAATCCTCGATGACGATTACGAAATCGACGGACAACAAAATTTAGCAGCTAATATTAATACCGGCAGAATTAACACCATCCAGATAAAAATTCCACCTTTCTGGAAAGCTGACCCTGATCTTTGGTTCTTACAAATTGAAGCCCAATTTTCAACAGTTGGAATTAGATCTGATATTTCTAAATACAACCAAATTGTTGGCAAACTAGACACAGACACTATAACAGCAGTCAGTGATATAGTTAAAAATCCACCTGCCACCAACAAATATCAGACTCTAAAAAGTCGATTAACAAATCAATTTGCTGATTCAGATCGTAAAAACTTAAAAACTTTATTTAACGATCTTTCACTAATTGATGAAAAACCTTCCAATTTACTTTCGAAGATGAAAGATAAGTCTTGTGGTAAAGTTGGAGACGACTTATTACTAGAATTATGGACTAATCGACTACCACAACAAATTCAAGCAATTCTATCTTGCTCAACCGAACCACTTGATCAACAAGTAATAATGGCCGATAAAATTTATGAAACAATCGACCATAATTCAATCAACACTTTATCTCGCTCCAGCGATTTCACAAAACAAATTTGCAAACTAGAAGATGAAATTGATTCTCTTCAAAAAGAAATCAATCAATCTAAATTTCGCTACAGATCTGCTCAACGAAATCGTTCCTCATCCCGTTCGACACATCATAGTCGTTCCAAACCAAACTCAAACCATTGTTGGTATCACCAACGATTTAGAGATAAAGCCAAAAAATGTGAGTCTGAAATGAATCCTCCTTGTTCTTATAGCAACAAAAAGAACAGGAATTCAAAAAACTAATAAGAGAGTCAAGCCCAGCGCAACTTGACACAGACAAATTTATAAGTCGCTTATATGTAAAAGAGAAGAATTCCGGAAGGAACTACCTTATCGATACTGGTGCTGACTTAAGTGTTATTCCACCTACAACCACAGAAAAACGTCACACTTCTTGTAATTTTACTTTACGTGCTGCTAATGGTACGCCAATTAAAACTTACGGAAGCAAATCCATCACACTAGACCTAGGTCTCCGACGTAACATTCGTTGGATATTTGTTATTGCAGACGTGCAACAACCCATCATTGGATAAGACCTTCTAACAAAATTCGATTTATTGGTAGATGTCAAAAATAGCAAATTAATTGATAATTTAGCATCATTATCAACAAACGGAATAAAAATTGATTGTAACCCAGATCTATCAATCAAATCTATTTCAAACATATCCGTTTACCATCAATTATTAAACGAATTTCCGGACATTCTCGACATGTCTACATTCCACTCAGCAAAACGCAAACACAATGTAAAACATCGCATCGTAACTAATTGTCAACCAATCTTTGCTAAAGCAAGAAAATCAAACCCAGAAAAATTAAAAATAGCTAAAAAAGAATTTGATGAAATGCTACGCCTTGGTATTTGTCGTCCATCCGACAGTCCTTGGGCAACACCATTACATCTTTCACCTAAATCATCAGGTGGATGGCGTCCTTGTGGCGATTACCGTCGACTAAATGCTAACACTTTACCAGATCGCTACCCATTACCAAACATTCAAGAATTTAACTATTTTTTGAATGGTAAAACGATCTTTAGCAAAGTTGATTCAGAACGAGCTTATCACCAAATTCCAATGTCTGAAGAAGATATTCAAAAAACCGCAATTATAACACCATTTGGTCTTTTTGAATTTCCAAACATGACTTTCGGTTTATCTAATGCAGCTCAAACATTCCAACGCTTCATAAACGAAGTTGTTCATGGTTTAGATTTTTGCTTTGCATATCAAGATGACATTTTAATAGCATCAGGAAATGAAGAACAACATTTACTTCATCTTCGCTCACTATTTACCCGTCTAAACGACTACGGCGTACTAATAAATATTGATAAATGTCTCTTTGGTCAAAAAGACATCCAATTTCTTGGTTTTCAAATAAATGAACAAGGAACTAAACCATTAAATTCGAAAGTTCAAACAATCTTAAACTTTTAACCATTAACCAACCATTAACTAAACCATTAACAAATTAAAACGATTTCTCGGAATGATCAATTTCTTATACAGATTCATTCCTCATGCAGTGCAAACACAAATTCCACTCTTTTCCTGCATGAAAGGAAATATCAAAAATGACAAAACTCAAATTAATTGAACTCCTGAAATGTTAAATGCATTTGACAAATGTAAACAAGAATTAGCAAACGCAACACTACTTGCTCATCCTGATCCTAATGCTAAAATCTCTTTACATGTTGATGCATCTGATTTTGCTATAGGAGGTGTCGTCCTTCAATGGAAACAAAATATTTGGCAACCGCTATCATTTTTTCACAAAAATTATCACAAGCTCAAACAAAATATTCAACTTATGATAAAGAACTACTTGCCATTTATGAAGGAATTAAACACTTCCGACCAACACTGGAAGGTACAGACTTTACTATCTTTACCGACCACAAACCATTGACTCATGCTTTCAACCAAAAGCAAGACAAAGCTACTCCTCGTCAAAACAGACAATCCACTGACATACGTCACGTACCAGGAAAAAAGAATGTAGTTGCAGACACATTATCACGTATCGCAACTATCAATCAAATATATTCACTATCTTTTGAAAGTTCAATTGATTACAGACGACTTTCTGAAGCACAAAATCAAGATAAGAATTTTTTCAACAAACTTGATTCCAGTCTGAAAATAATTAAAACAGACTACAATGGCTCAAAAATCCATTGTGATATTTCAACAGGAAAACTTCGACCAGTTATTCCTCCAAGTTTCAGAAAAATTATTTTTGATAATGTTCACAAATTATCACATCCTGGAATCAAAGCTTCAACTGAACTTATCAAAAAAGATTTTGTTTGGCCAACAATGTCAAAAGACATCAAGAAATTCTGTCAATCTTGTATTGCTTGTCAAAAATCAAAAATCACACGGCACAATTCTAGCCCAATACAACCGATTGACATTCCAAATGAACGTTTCAATCATATCCACATAGATATTGTTGGACACCTTCCTCCATCCGAAGGATATAAATACTGTTTAACAATAATTGATCGCTTTACTAGATGGCCTGAAGCCATACCTATGAAAGACTCAACTGCTGAAACAGTATCTAAAAAATTACTTTTTCATTGGATCTCTCGTTTTGGTGTTCCAAACATCATTACTACAGACCAAGGTCCACAATTTGAATCAGATCTATTCAAAGAACTGAATAAATTACTTGGAACTAACAAACAACGAACTACCAGTTACCACCCACAAGCAAATGGTACCGTTGAAAGATGGCACTGTACACTAAAAAACGCTATCAAGTGTCATACAAATCCAAATTGGATAAACTCACTTCCAATAATATTGCTAGGTTTACGATCAGTAATCCTACCAAGCCTAAATGCTTCAGTCTCTGAAATGGCTCATGGAACAAACATCCAACTTCCATATCATTTCTTTCACAAAACTGAAACAAATACAACAAAAGACGCATTCACTTTTGTTGAAAAATTAAAAAGAATTATGGATGATATTCAGCCTATTCCAAGCTCCAATCACCATAAACAAAAGATTTTTATATTTAAAAATCTCTAAGACTGCTCTCATGTTTTCGTCCGTAAAGATGATTATAAAAAACCACTACAACATAATTATGACGGACCATTCAATTCAATTCAATTCAATTCATTTATTCAATAGAAAATATCACAAAAATATCAAAAATGTTCCGTTATGCATAGCAATTCGAAGGAGCATTAAAATATCATAAAAACCAAGCTAACATCATTAATATATTAACAATATATCAAAAACAAAAAATCCAAACAAAAAAAAATAAAAAAGGCAAAAACCAAGAAACGACGAATGGGTGAAAATGGAGTTGGAAACATGCCAGCAAGTAACTAACTCAAAACATAGGCAGTGTCATAATTCTATTCTTCATTTAAATCGACCATATGAAGTCTTAAAACGAGACACAAAATTTTTTAACTTAACTTAACTTAACTTTTTTAAAAATCAAAGGAAAAGAAAAAGTCATCAGCATTGACAGTCTCAAACCTTTGGCTTCGAAATTCCAGAAACACCTTCTGTTAATTCAATTAAGCAAACCAAAAAAGTTACTTTCAACTTAGAAAACAACTTAATATTCGAACCATGTTTTGAAATAACTTCACTTGACAATCAAAACATGACAACTCAAATATAGATATTCAAAATTTGTCAAAATTCCATTGGTACATTTCATCAAACTACATTGGTACACTTTGGCAAATTCCATTGGCTCATTTCTTCAAAATTCAACTCGATCAAATACTACATGGAACCATCAACTATCAATTCAAAATTTCGTCAACCCAATTGGACATGGCTCAATTTTTTCGACAGAGGGACGTATATGGTACACACATAAATCAAATGTTCATTGAAAACAAATCAAATTATTTTATATCGAGTTACCTTTGAATCTGCTATATAAGAAATACATTTTGTAGAACATTCAGCATTAAAATATATGGCATCAAACTGATAAAATGAATTTGTTTTGATCAGTTCCCATAATATCACCACTCGTTTTTAAAGTCATCATTGATAAAATCATATGTTTAAATAGATCTTTTCAATTACATGTTTTTGAAACGTTTGAGTAATAATGTTTATTTGCTTTTTTCTAACACATAAACCTAAAAAGAAATCAGAGCATAAGAGATTCGAACTTTGAAAAAAAATTATTCCACAAAATGGAAACATATTTTGCATATTTTACCAATGATAAGCACCCCAAATAATATATACGATCAGCCAAATACAACACACTGTGTGATTATCCTATTTCAGTGGTTGTTTTGCACATAAAAAAGTCAGAAAGTACATTGACTGCATGAAAAAAATAAGAACATTCAGTCAAAAAAATACACACAGCTAAACTATATGGAGGAGTGAATGTGTGCCTACAAATGTAGCTGGGGTTTTCCTTTCGAGTATCTGTTGTTTTGGGTTCATTTTGTTATATTCTTTACAACGAAACATTATTATTATTTATAGAAATATAGAAATTGAAATCGATGTAAACAGAATGATATGAAGTCGTATAAAAAGAGATAATTCTAAAAGCTTTTAGCTTTTGTAAATAATAGGAAGGAAAATTGAAGATGCCTAAGTAAATAATACATTGCTAAAGTCAAATAGTTTCCTTAAATGTATGTGAATGAAAATTTCGTCACTACTGCATGAAGGAATTTATTTAAATTGACGTTTTTTACCATCTCAGTAGATTTCTCTGTGGGATACAAAATAGGATTACACTCGTGTTTCATAAAAAAAGCAATAGATAAAAATAAACAAAAATTACAAAATCATTAGAAGATATTACTTACTTAATTGTTTTCGAAATTGCCTTAAAGGTAATATTGAAAATCTCCGTACAAGTACATGTACTTTCATTAACAAAATAATTCCTCTAATTTTTCTCTTCAAAATAGCAAAACATTTTATATTGGATAAGGCCTGAAGGGACTCGTATCCATCACACTTCCATAGTATTTCGCTCAATTTTTTTACACATTAAATTGCATTAGAAATTGCTGAGATGGCAATATTGAAAAAGCCGTCCGAAGCAACGGTGTAAAAGACCCTTCCGAACGCACAAAATTGACTCCCAAATAGACAAAAATGTTCACCTTAATTTCTTCTACAACATAGCAAAAAACCATTTTACTGTACCTACCTAGGGCCACCAGAAGAGGCCACGGACAAATACTTCCATAGACGAAAATATTTCCTTCAATTTCCTCTACAACATGGCAAAAAACCATTTTTTTTTGTCTAGGACCGACCTTAGGACCGATATAGGGAACTAAGAAGAGACATCGGACAAATATGTCCATACATAAAAATGTTTACCTCAATTTTCTCTACAACGAACGTAGCAAAAATCAATGCTTTTGTCTAAGGACCGACCTACGACCTAGGAAATTCCTCGGGTACATACTTTCGTAGCCAAAATGTTTTCCTCAATTTCCTCTACAACACAGCAAAAAAAATTTTTTGTCAAGGGCCGACCTAGGACCCTAAGTAGAGGCCTCGGACACATAATTCCATAGACAAAAATGTTTCCCTCAATTTATTCTGCAACGTAGAAAAAAAAAAATTTTTTGGTTAGTGCCGAGCCCTAGAGCCCTAAGTTTTTGAATATAATTCGGAACTGGGTTGTCTATCAAATAAAATAATCAACAAAAGCGGTTACACTCGCATCAAAATAATTACGAACATTTCAATATAATACAACAAAATTAAGAGCAGCTTTGTAACAATGGGGAAGCTCACAACAACCACGTTAAAAGTTAATTTCTTAACTTTTAGACATTCCACATACAGAGGTAAGACCATTGAAAAACCTATTTTTTTGATAATTTTTAGCTGAAAATTAGCATTGGACCCAAATATTATTAATGAAATCCGTAGATCGGATGTTTACCAAGCGATTGGCAGATAGTTGGAAAAAATTGTTTATGATTCTGAACCACTTTTGATCAACAACTTGCTTTGACGAATTTAACCTAAAAGTCTATAAAGTCTATGAATTCATGTTTGTCTTTGAATTGTGCCTAAGAAACACATTCAATTTTTTCCAGCTATCTGTCAATCGCTTCGCAAGCATCAGATCTACGGATTTCATTAATAATAATTGGGTCCAATGCCAATTTTAGGCTAATAATTATCAAAAAATTAGGTTTTTCAATGGTTTTGACAGAGTTGTTTGGAATGTCAAAAAGTTAAAAAATTAACTTTTCAGTAACGATTAACTTTTAATGTCGTCGTCGTGGGTTTCCTCAATCTATCAAACTATCATGTTGGTTTACGCCTTATTACTAATTAATTGTAATAAGGTGTAAACCAACATGATAGTGCTCCGTTAGTTAGTTTTGTATAGTTTTTTATCTGAAAGCGGCCGGTATGGTGTATTTATCGGCCGCAAAATAGGCCGATAAATGCATTGTTATTTGAAGAAACAAACTACTTGAATTTAATACGAAATTATAGTTACTGAAGCCAATAACAACGAATTAATTGAATTTCATGTGACATTATGCTCACTATATACCGGCAAATATGTGCTTTGTACGAATGACGTACTCCTGAATCAAAATAAAGTTTTATCAAAATGCACTGACTGGAGCGACGATTAAAGAAATGAAGAGATGGACTCTCAAGAACTTACATTAGGCTTTAGAAATGACAAGAGCGATCCACAATGAGTTCAAACCAGATATCAGATGACTCTGGTTAGATTCTTCAATAGAACTTTATTTTGATTAAGGAAAAATACAGCAAAACGACTCTATGCAGCGATGTATGACTGAATGGTATTAAAAAGGAATGAATTTTGCAAAGCTGTATTTTTCAAAAAGTCTTTTGCTATATTCGTGAAAACATTTTCATGAATTTTCACTTGGTAAAAGGGCGTTTTCATGTTGATTCCAACGTGGCCTTTTTAATAGTACCAAAATTTCATTAAAGGACATAATTCTACACGAAATCGGTGGACTATTGTGGAAAAGGAGGAGTCACAAACTAAGGGTGCTTTCAAAATCCAGAAATCCTAACATTGTGCTAACCTCTCGTAATTTTCATGAATTTTAACGAATTTTCGAGACTTTCATAAAAAGAATTCAAGAATGTACACACTGAAATAAATCGGAAATACCGTTGCACACAATCATGCATATCATACCAATTCGCGCAGCATGAAAAGTACTGTAAATCCGAAATTGTTGTTTCACCTATACTGCTTTTTCAGATAAACCAGCATATTGAACAGGCCATTGTAAGAGCCTCGTTAAATAATTTTTTTTGTATATACAGGAATAACATACAAACAAACAATTACGCAATCGCGGAATGTTTTTAAGGAAATAGCTTTGAGAACTGTTTTTTGACTCGTTTAGTTATATTCCTCGCCTTCGACTCGGAATCTAAACTCTACCCTCGTCCAAAAACAGTTCTCAAAGCTTTTTGCTTAAAAACATTCCTCAATGCGTAATTATTTCTTTGTATGTTATTCCTGTATATTCAAAAATACAATTATTTAACGCGTCACTTACTGGCCTGTTAAATAATCTACTATTTTATAAATTATGTTAGTTATAGTAAAATTGACATCTAAGGTCAACCAGGATACTCTCCTGATGATGACCTGGAAAGGGTCGAAGCGTCGAGAGAAAAATTCTAAATTAAGAAATCTAATGTTTAATTGGCATACTAACCCCGGTAAAACAAAAAGTTACCAAATTCGAATTTATCCGCCAGCAATACAAAAATATTATCAGAAAACAAAAGGTTTCTTCCATAAATTGGATTGGATGGATAAAAGCAGGCATCCTGAGTAACGTTATTTGTAACTTTATTTTTTCGCTACTGTAAGGTAACGTTACAAAATACGGGTTTTTGTAACCGTTACAACTGTAACAAAAAGATAAAGTTACAAATTGTAACGTTACAGTGAGAGCATGTAACGATTTGTAACAGAATATTTGCGTTACAATTTGTAACGTTACAAGTGGTATTTTTATTTCTTCGTTACACCTAGTAACGTTACGTATTTATATTTTTTCGTTACAGCCAATAACGTTACAAATTGTATTTATGTTTATTCGTTACAGGCAATAACGTTACAAATTATATTTATATTATTTCGTTACAGTCAATAACTTTACATACTGTATTTATATTTTTTCGTTATAGAAAATAACGTTACGAATTATGTTTGGGCTAGAATCGAAATGTTGTTTTTATACACCCATGAAACGGCCACTCTTATAGCGTGCGGTGTAAAGAAATATTCTTGTTACGCTCTTAGAATTTAAGGTTTTGTTAAAGCAACAAGTAACAAAAGTTCTAAAAGAAATATAATAATGTGTAATCAGCACTTGAATTGCAACAAAAAGGTCAGATTACACTGTAATATCGTTTGTCTCATAATCCGGAATAGACGAGTCTTCATTTGAAAAGTGAGGCTATATGTGAAAACTTACATATTTTTTTAAGTAATGAAAATAAAATGTATCACGCTTCAAAATTACTGCGTATAAGGCTAGATTTTCACTTACAAAAAGCATTCCGTGTACGTTCCGTGTGCACTTCGTTCACGTGACATCTGTCAAGTAAACGGATGAAAAATTTAAAAAAATCAATCGGAAGATGACAGATCCAATTGGTTTATATTGAATTTCGCTCTATCGTTCTGAATTGAAGTGAAGTATTCAGCTTTTGGTGGAACCTAAAATTGCCACATTATATGAACGAAATGTCATTTTTAAAAAGATAAAGTTACAAATTGTAACGTTACAGTGAGAGCATGTAACGATTTGCAACATAATATTTACGTTACAATTTGTAATGTTACAAAATGGTATTTTTATTTTTTCGTTACACCTAGTAACGTTACAAAGTGGTATTTAAATTATTTCGTTACACCTAGTAACGTTACAGACTGTATTTATAATTATTTCGTTACAGTCAGTAACGTTACAGACTGTATTTATAATTATTTCGTTACAGTCAACGTTACGAATTATGTTTGGGCTAGAATCGAAATATTGTGTATTTACGCAACCATCAGACGGCCACTCTTATAGCGTGCGTTCTATATGGACAGCCCTTATGTACATTTATTGTCAGCTACACGTCGCTACCGCCATTGTAAAAAATATTCATGTCAAACTCGCAAACTGCTTAATTGAATCTTGTCAATCGATGGAAAACGATACCAAACGAACGTTATAAAGTTACGAGCCATATGCATTTGCTGTCTCAGTTTTCAAATGACATTTGGGTGAAAAAACGTGACAGCAAATGTATGTGTGGCTTTCAACCTTATAACGTAATTATGTTCAAATGCGAGTTTTACATTTGATAAGAATGCCACAAAGCGTCAGAACTAAATAATTTTCTGTCAATTTCACATCGCTTTGTGAAGCCACAGCAACTTAACCTTGTTGATATAATTTATATGTTATTTGATTGTGTAACGTTACTGGTCAGAATTTTTTTATTACACCTAGTAACGTTACAAATTGTATTTTTATTTTTTCGTTACACTTAGTAACGTTACATATTGTATTTATATTATTTCGTTACACCTAGTAACGTTACAAATTGTATTTTGATTTTATTTCGTTACATTGTGTAACGTTACGAACTGTACCAAAATGGAATAAAAATAAAGAGTAACGTTACCAAGTGTAACAAAATAAAATAAAAATACATCGATAACGTTTCAAATGTACCAAAATATAATAAAAATACGTCTTGTAACGTTACGATATGTAACTTTTTTTATAAAGTTATAACGTTACTCGAGTTATGTAGTAAAGACTGAAAACCACTTAAACGGCACTAGCTCGGCGGCCCTTAAGCCGACAGTGCCCAGATTTAATCCTATAAAAGATTTTTCGATTACTTTTCAGGGAAAAAAGTTTTTGAAAATAGGTTGAGTTACTCCAGTCATCGTGTTGACGGACGGACATTTTTTTTATTGCTGATCGAAGCTCCCCTCCTTTAAATTTTTTTTAATCGAAAGGTCTAGGAGTGTTTCGCATTTTATGGAATAAAATTTTTGATTAGAGGCCCTTGGACTCAGCCAGGTCCCCAAAACGTATTTGTTTACATAAATTATGTAAATGCTAACCGATTTTGTTTATTCTTTTTCTATTTGAGAAGTAACCGAGTACCGAATTACATTCGTAAACAAATTTGGGCCCGGTGTTTTTGCTTAGGGCTGAAGTGGGCCTCAGGTCGGTCCTAACCAAAAAATTGTTTTTTGTTATGTTGCAGAGCAAACATAGGGAAACATTTTTGTCTATGGAAGTATGTGTCCGAGGCGTTTCCCTATGGCCCTAGGTCGGTCGTAAGGTCGGCAATAGACAAGAAAAAATTCTTTTTTGCAATGTTGTGGAGAAAAATGAGGCGACAAATTTTTGTCTATGGAAGTATTTGTCCGAGGCCTCTCCTGAGTGTCCTAGTTCGGGGGTCAATTTTGTGCTTTCGGAAGGGTTTTTTGACACCGTTGCCTCGGACGGGTTTTTCAATATTGCCGTATCGACAATTTCCATTACAATTTAAGGTAATATTTACTTAAATTAAATACGTTCGAGTCTTTTCGTAACATCAACTCTGTTTGCCACATCTATTCTGATCTATTCTGATCTTACACATATGACGTCCCATCCCTCCCGGTGTGTTCTTAGGAACGTGAAGGAAACGACGGGGGAGGGGGTATTAATCGAACGTGACGTCATGTTTTTGGTCAAATAATAAAAGAAAATATATATAAAAAAAAACAACTGCCACACATTTTTTGTGATTTTAGATTGGCAAGAACGACAACAACAATCTGCCGTTATAACCCGTTCTAGTCAGAGGTTTGATCATTTTTATTTACTAGTTCCGAAATTTGTAATGAGCTTTGCTCGTATGGAGATCCGTTCTTTATCAAAGTTTTTTTGCTCTAGGTCGCAAATGTCTGAATTACGGTCTAAGTCCAGGAGAGAACCTAAAAAATCTTAAGAAACGATCAAATCTCAATGTTTTGAGTGGTGGACCCACTGGATAAGTAGCTATAAACATTTTATGCATCATACGTTCAATTTCAAGCATTTTGAAACAAATTCCTTCATTCCTTCCACCTCAACATGCAGTATCTCGGTTATAAGAATGCAACTTTGTGGAGAATTGAATGTAGAACAATCTCTAGAAGAAAACTTTCTTCTAAAAATAAAAATTTAAAAGTTTTTTGAGTTTAAAGAAGGTAAAACAAATACTTATTTCGGAAAAATTGTATCATGCTGGAACGTAGATACTAATGTTAAAATTTTTTAGTGATTTCTAGTGACCCTTAATTTATGATGTTAGAAAGATGTTATAAATAAATAAATAAATAAATCGAAAACTCCGAAACCTGAAAAACCCTCAAAATTGACCACTTTTCCAGATACTACGACTTTTCACGATTTTTCCCAGAAATTCGGCAAACAAAATTTTTCATTTGGAGCCGTTTCTGACGCTCCCTGAAAATTTCATGAAAATCGTTGGAACGCTTCTCGAGATCGAAAATTATTAATAGATACCTAGATAGAAACTGACAGATTTTCGTAATAGTGAGAACAATAGAAAAATCGACGGCCCATAGAAAAATGTCATTTTCAAACCTCGATATCTCAGCTAATTTCCAACCGATTTTGATGAGCCTGGGCTCCTAGTTTTTTTAATTAATTTGAAGGGTGGGGGTTCGAGGGGAAAAAACTCAAAAATTTGCGTATGTATGGTGACTTGTCCCAAAGGTTTTTGTATGGCGTTTTTGAGTTTGTGGACTTCTTTTTTGGAGTGTGGGGACTGAGTCACGCCTTCCGCTACGGGCGTGATTATTGATATTGTCGATACATTCTAAAATACCGCGGTTAGAATTGCGACAGTAATCTTTACGGATGTTACGCACTTTTTCGCGCTTATTTCACAGTCGAATTTTAGAGTATATCGACCATAAAGAAAATATGTTATGATTGATAATTTGAGTATTCAAATTGAGTACAGTATCATCCACGTCAATAACACGTTGTTGCTATCTTAGGACTCAATTGCTCGAATAACATCTTATTTCACAAAATAACGACAAACTTAGAGGAACAAAAATGGAGTTAGCAGGTCTTGAAAAAACCCTCTGATTCTGATGTTCAATTGATGTTACTTATTTTTCTCGCTATTTATTTAATTTGAAATCAATCAATGTAGCTATGAAGAAGCCTAATGTGATTTCAGGTGCATATCCATTTTGAGATTGAAATCTTTGTTCGATCGAAACGATCTTGCGTGTGCTTATCGCCAATTTTATCTTTTCTTCAGTATATTTTTCAGTTGATTTTTAGTGCACACGAGAATGCAGATATATGTGTATGCATTCAGAGAGAAAATTATGTAAAAAGCGCTTCATCGTTTTATCATCAATATATTATTCATAGGTTCGTTCTTAAAATGATAGATTGATATGGAAATTTTGCATGAAATGAAGGATCAAATAATGCTTCAGGGGATTTGTTTAGCCGATAGGATTCTTACACTTTACTTATTGAATAAAATGTTGTATTTGAATGTGAGTCGAATATTTATCGTCTCTCATTTTGTGGCTACGATTGATTACTTTCAATTGAGAATGAAGATTGAAAAATATTTTTGGTCAGTTGATTAACGTAGATTCATTTTTCACATATTCTGGGGTGAGAGTGAACACACACCCACGTGTTGTACCAACGGTTCAAAATTGGATTTGAAATGAAAATGTCCACGGTAGCTCAATGGTAGAGAGCATCAACCCGGCAAGTTGAAGGATGTGAGTTCGTGTCTCACCCGTGAACATCAAAAATTTTTAATTCAAGTCCAATTGCAAATATAATTTCTAAAATTTATCTAAAAAATATAGTATATTAATACAATATTTCATCTTTCAGGAGGGAATATAGAATACATTCAACGTTTCTGTATATAAACCCGAAGTCATACAACCGCATCGGAATTCCTTCTGTTTGTGTAAAGGAAAAGGATGACACATGCATAATTTTGACTACATAAGCATGTGTGACGATCGAGGTGACGTTTATTTTCTTAAGGTGAATTGTAATTGACTCTTTGTCGAAGCCACGGTGGCTCAGCTGGTTAGAGCGTAGACTAATGTTTTTATACCGATCTTGGGTTCAATTCATGGTTGGGCCACTTTCCTTTTTTTATTCATTTAATCAGATGAACATTCATTTACGAAAAAATTGCATTTACTAAGACAAGATGAACGAAAAGGAATTGACAAGGTAAGAGAAATGTGAGAAACGGTGAAAAAATAAAAAATTAAAGGTGATGGATGCGCTCAAAGACACAATCACAAAAGTTTCTATTCATCTTAGAATTGGGGTATTTTTCTAACCACCCCATTTTAGTAACATCCTGGACAGCGGTGCATAATCTACTATAATTAATTTAAACTGGCTTTTTTTACCGTTGCACATTCCATACTTGGCACTAATTTTCATTCGGTGCATTATCTGATACGCATTTACAAAAAAATTTGTGCCATCCTACAAGGTATGCTATGCACAAAATCATTGCTGTATAGTCTGAGAACATCCAAATCATCTTTCATTTTAAGTAAATATAATTAAACGACAGTTTTATGCTAAAAATTGGTTGCACATTTCAAATTAGATTTTGTCATTATTCGGTGCCATATTTAAAAAAAAAAAAAAACCACAAAACCTTATGTACTACACATTACAAACACATACAGAAATTATTGTTGAATTTTGATGTATCTATGGGGCATGTATACACAGTTTATATAAGAATTTCGATTCACAAATACTGTATGACCCAGCTGAGCAGCAGTTAGCAAACTCGGCCGATGTACGGGAGGTCGCGAGTTCGGCTCTCCGTCCGGCAGTGCGTTTTTTTCTTGAATTAGGATCTGCGGAAATAAAATTTACTCTAGAAGCCTAACAAATATTACATCTCTAGAAGTTCGAACAACTTAAATTTACGTATGACTTAGTTTATATACAGAAACGTTTAATGTATGAAATATTCCCTCCTGAAAGATAAAATAAATAATTCGTCGCGGAATAGAGCGTAACAATTAGAGGATATTCTGGAGAATATAAAATATGTGAAATGACTATTTACAATAGGAGCTAGGCACGTCACGATGTGTGCGAGAATTTGTATTCTACTGATTCTACTTCAAATTCCGCTACAGAAAAAATTGCGAAAACTGATTCCGTGTCCATTGAATTATATTACAATCCAGTGAACAAAAAAAAAAAAACATGTCACAACATAAAACGTTCAGGAAGCTGCGCGATAAGTTACTTATTCCGTATTTACGTATTTAATTTTGGTTGAGGACCTTTCTCAATCTTTAGCGTCGATTGCAACAAACTTAAATAATGTTTACACTTCAAATATTCTACATCGAATAAACAGAATATTCTATCACAACAAAAACCCTTTTTAAAAGGAAAACATGACGCAAGTCCTCGTCCCTTCTTCCAAAACAACTGATATCAATTTGGGTGACGCTTGCAGCTTCGGAACGCACAAAATTCATTTGAAATTAATTAGTTTTTATATTTTTGATGAACTTTAAACGTGAAATCGCCATCAAATTATTATTAATAATAATAATAAATAAAGTAATAAAAAAAGAGACCTTGAGATTATCCTAACAATGTTAAATTCTCAACCACTGTTCCCAACTATCAAGTTCACAGTTGTCCCGGAGAAAGACGGCCAATTAGAATTCTTAGACTTAATTCTTATTCGAAAAAACAACAGACTAGAAGTCGCAGTGTTTCACAAAATTACAAGCACGAAACGATTAATTCCCTCGACTTCCCACTGTCCAATACAACACAAAATGGCAGCGTTCCACTCAATGTCTCATAGAATTACAAATCTACCTTTGTCCATTCAAAGCTACAAAGCCGAGTATGAATACATGAAAGAAGCAGCAGTGGTTAATGGATACACAACATCCATGGTAGATAAAATAATCGAAAAACATTCTGATAAAGCCCACAAAAATAACATGTCAACCCTACTCTCTCAAAAAAAGAAGGAAAAACAAGTAAATAGAATTAGGATAACCTACGCCCGAAAGTCACAAACAAGTTGAAGTCAAAGGCAAAAGATGGAATTAGTTTACAGCACCCAAAACAAACTCTGCACAATGTTAGGCAATACGAAGGACAAAACCCAAAAAATTACAAAAATCGGGAATCTATGAAATAACTTGCGGCGATTGTGGAGCTAAATACTACGGTCAAACAAAAAGACAAGCTTTAATTAGATACAAAGAACATCTGTCAGCTATCAGACTCAATCAATCCTCAAAATCGTCAGTTGCATCGCACTCACTAGAATTACTACATCTCAACTTCAAGAACGAAAACATGAAGTTAAAAAAAAGTAATAAATAACGCGGCAACTTTGGACGCGTACGAAAGTTATTTTATTTACAAACATTACAAACGCTACCCGACTATAACATTAATGAATACTGATAAAGGAAACATAGATACTTGTTTGTTTAATTGTGTATGATAAAATTATAACGTAATGGTCAACAATAGGTTTACAATAGGTTCACATTGCACTTGGTGATATACCTTTCCTATTGATAACAGAAAAAATAAAAGAGATTTGAATGTATTTGATTTTAACCGATTATGTGTATTTCCTAATCTTTAGTCGTGTGTTGCTGAAGATGGAAGGTAGATCGTTCGTTAATTTGATTAAAATTTGATTTTCAATTTTTAATAAAATTTACACCGGTGAAATCAATATAAAGGCGTTTTTATTCATTTAAATAATAAATTCTTTTAAAATATTTTCACTTTTGATTAAAAAAATGCGTCACAAATGCCGGACCCGCCAATGTAATAATTTTTCTACGCTTTTAGCTTTCATACGCAAAAATTTGATTTCCTGTACAAAAATACGTCATACATCCCAGAAAGTCAAATTTTTGCGTTGTGAAAGCTGAAAGAACAGAAAAACTATAACACGGCATTTGTGACGCATTTTTTTAATCAAAAGTGATATCAGTTGTTTTGGAAGAAGGGACGAGGACTTGCGTCACGTTTCCCTTTCAAAAAAGGTTTACGTTGTGATTGTAATGTTTTACATTTTGTTGAGCCGCCGCTGCCGCCGAACCGAAGCGCGGCGGCTACTACTTCGATTGACGAAAATGATCCCCTCAACCACCTTTACAACATATCAAAAGTTTTTTTTGAGCCGCCACCGAACCGAAGCGCGGCGGCTACTACTTCCATGGGCGAAAATGATCCCCTCAACTTTTTCTACAACATATCAAAAGTTTTTTTTGAGCCGCCGCCGCCGCCAAACCGAAGCGCAGCGGCTACTACTTCCATGGGCGAAAATGATCCCCTCAACTTTCTCCGCAACATATCAAGTTTTTTTTGAGCCGCCGCCGCCGCCAAACCGAAGCGCAGCGGCTACCCTGATACACTACACACCCAACCCATACCAAAGTCCCTGTCAATCATTTTTAAGGCTAGCTCGACTGAGATGTTTCAAAAATAATTAACATCAAACGAAACCAATACATAGCCCTCACCAATGTTTGTGCGTTCCATTCGTTTCACAAATTCTTCGTGTTGGAGAGCTTTATTTCATCGACGCACAAGTCGGCCCAATTATTTACACCATTTGTCAACTATTCACCCTTGTCATCACTACTTTACTTCACGTCCGTAATTTGTAACGTCAACCTGTAGTTGATCGTACAATTCAATAATTAAAATATATTTGTTCTTATCAAAAAATACTGAGTTTACTTTGCGGATAGCACTTTGGAGTTTGGATTTGAATGTTTTACGTAAGATTGTGGCAAGAAATCGTGTCATCCTATATGCGACCAGAACCGTTGCGTACATGTCTATTTTTTGTGTTTCAGAAATAATTGCTTTCGAATAATGCTTGCTAATCAGGTATTTAGAGCTTTAGTTACGGCCATCATTTTACCTTTACTACTCTTGTTCTGTAATTGTAGCAGAAACCTAGGCGAAAGCTATTTTGAACGCGTATTTGAAGACAATGTAAACGCTTCAAATTTACACGGATGTGGAACTCAATTGGATTGATAACGCATATTCGTATTCAAGAAACTGTACTTATTTGTTCAGTACTGACAATTTCAATGCTCTTAGATTAATAATTTAATAATTTCTTACCTACAACACAGCAAACACCAAACTCGACTATAATGTCTTAATTCATTCAACGCCTAGTGAAAAGAATTTATTTCAAGTTATTCTCGCTTATTATGAGATGTAATTCTGTTGAAGAAACGTTTAATTAATAGCGTTGCCTACTGTAATATTGTAATTGTAATTTATTTTCATTTCAATTTTTGCTAAAACTATAAATAACATTCTATTCACTAGTTGCATAAATGTAATTACTCCAATTTATTATTGTGACATTTATAAATTGTGCTTTGAAGTGCTTTATACAATTAAGATCTAATTGCTGAATCATATTTATGTAACTTCATTAAATGTGCAAAGTTCTCAGAAGTGAAAATCATATTTTTGATGAATTTTGCACGACGGGTATGTCACTTCAATAAAAAGATACAACCAAAGTTCATTATTGCCGAAAAAGAAACAATCGATTTGTAACTCGATTCGGCCATGCAACGCGAATTGTCGATGTTGCCGAATCCTATAACAAGCTGAAAATTAAAAAACGATATCTATAAAATGTAACAGAAATTTCAAGACACGAAAAAATTGGCGTAGACAGTATGAATATTTTTATAGCAAGTGAACCCCCTCTATTGCACTTGTTAACTCGAATTTGAAACACAACTCTTTCAGGTCTCTGAATCATCGAATCCCTGTGCAGGGAATTCCACCACTAACAAGTGAGGTAGGAAAAATGCTTAGAAGTTACAAGAAGAAGACACACCTTCAATTGTTTTGAACTCTTCGAAAAAAAGAACCTATCTAGCATATAAGAATGATGTTGAAGCGAATAAAAAGACTGCTCATAAATACGCACTCATTAAAAAAAAGAAAGAGACTATTTGCAGAATGTGCAAATATTCTCTTCTATATATTGTTGGCTATTTGCACTGTGTGCAACCAACAGCAGCCAACAATATATAGAAGGGACTATTTGCACGATGTGCAAATAGCCAACAATATATAGAAGAGATTATTTGCACGCTTAGACGAATGTTCCGGTCATTCGTACTAATTTTAGTTTCGTTACCCAAAAACGTATTGTTACGTTTTGTAAAAGAAAAACTTCCTCAGCTTCGTTACCGACCTAGTTTTTATAGCACTTTTTAAAAGGAAAACCTCCCTAGTTTTATTCGCCATCTCGTTCTTGTGACACTTCCTAAAAGGAAATATTCTCTATATTGAAGAGTCGTTTGTTAATGTTTCTCTAAGGATTTGTTGAGTGTTCTTAAAAGGAAAAGTTTTCCAGCTTCGTTAGCCACTTAGTTTTTGTGACATTTCGTAAAAAGAAAAGTTTTCTGATATTTTGTAAAAGGAAAAGTTCCCTAGCTTCGTCAGCCTAGCTTCGTTAGCCAACTAGACTTAGAGAGATGGTTTCTTCTAGGAAGTTATAGAGTTTTATCAGGAGAATTTTTTGGGAGCATAAGAAAATGGCTGCCATCTTTCATAACGGCGCCATCTTGGATTTTCGTTTATGCTTTTTCGGTTTTCGAATTTTAGCTCCGTAATGACACTACTTAGAGAGACGATTTCCTCTAGAAAGTTATAGAGTTTCATCAGGAGAATTTTTTGGTACCATTAGAAAATGGCTGCCAACTGTCAAAGTGACGCCATCTTGGATTTTTTGCTAAATTCTGTATAAGAATACCTAATGGTTTCTTCAGGAAAGTTATATGAATCAGTGGGAAAAATTGGTGATACGAAGTGTTCCGAAGGTAGGCCAAGGTAACATGAAGTGTTCCGAAAGTAGCCGAAGGTGACACGAAGTGTTCCGAAGGTAGTCGAAAGTGAAATGAAGTGTTCAGAAGGAAGGCGAAGGTGACACAAAGTATTC
>CM055406.1:2638128-2648391 GCA_029228625.1 Pseudolycoriella hygida
ACGACTGATATCACAACAAAAACCTCTTTAAAGGTAGAGTGTGACGCAGTCCGTAAGTCCGCTCCAAACAAAATTACGTTGTGTTAAAAAAAATTGCGTCACAAATGCCGGAATAATTTTTCAATACTTTCAGTTTTTACACGCAAAAATTTAAATTTACTCTAAAAAATCTACGCAATAAGAAACAAAAGTCAAATTTTTGCAGCGCAAAAACTGAAAGTACAGAAAAATTATTTCGTCGTTGGGTCCGGCATTTATGACGCAATTTTTTTAACACAACGTAATTTTGTTTCAAAGAAAGCGCTGTAATTTTTTCAGGAAATCAAAACTTTGAACACAACGTAATTTTGTTTCAAAGAAAGCGCTCTAATTTTTTCAGGAAATCAAAACTTTTAACACAAGGTTCCATTCAAACAAACTTCTGCGTATTATCTGCGATAGCGTCACCTCAAGCGATATCATTAATTTTGGAAGCGGACTTACGGACTGCGTCACACTCTACCTTTAAAGAGGTTTTTGTTGTGATCTACATTTTATTTCATTTCGATTTTGAATTTTTTTAGCATACACGTTCCCATAAATGCAAGCAATAAATTAAATCGATGCAGTCTTTGCGAAGCTTTCGTATTTAAAATTAATTAATTTTGTTTGTCTTTCTTAGTTGAATTTTATCCTTTCAAAATAAAATATGCTGTCTTCTCGTGATTATGTTTTCAAGAAAGCTTGTTTTATTGATGAATGTATGAATCTGAACTGTTGCAGAAAACATAATAAATTGAAAAGCAAAAATTGAAAAACATTTTAATGAAATTAGCTGCAACTTTAATGTATACAAGCTTAATAAGAAGCTTCATGGCAAAAATTATGTACAGTTGTTGACTGATGGTATATGATAGATGAAAACTTGCAACACATGCACGATTAGATTAGTATAATGGTATTCCTAATGGTAATTCCATGGTATTCCTACTTTGCAAATTATGCTATAAGCAGTTGACTGAACTAAATAAATTTTCGTTCACTTGTTATGAAAAAGTTACCAGTTAGCCTCGAAAATCACACCCGAACACATTTTTTTCAATTTTTCAATGGCGAACGGTCGTTCAGTTAAATGCAATTCAATTCAAAACCACAAAATCTTCCAGCGGGAAAACACCCCGAATTTACGAGAGGAAATATTCGAAATCCAGCCTAGAGGGAATGTTCAACAGATTTGATGTTGCGGTAATGCCAGGCAGTGCAATGCCTTCAAGATTACTTCAAATCATTCATTTTATTTTCATTTTTCATGTGATCATACAACAGCTTACAAATCCTATAGACGAATCCCTTTGTTATTATTGCTGCCTCTATTAAATTTTTTTTTCTAATTTTCAACTCAAACTCATATTTCACTAAATAAAGAATATAAATGTTTTCTAAACCCAACGAAACAAAAGTCCTATACTTTTACTACAAAACATGGGGGAGATCGAGGCGAAAGTTAGGGGGATACATTTTTAACCGTCTAGTGATGATGAATAAGCAAAAGAAATGTCCGTTTGTCCTTCTCCACTTTTTTTTAAACGGCTGCAACGATTCACCCAATGTTTGATTTAAGTAAAAGGGTGAGAAGTAGTTCGGGAGATATGGTATGAGTTAGAGATTTAGTACTAAAGGCAAAGTTGTAGAGAATTTAATGTTAGCGAAGATGTGTTTCAGGGTTTTGTATGGAAAATTTCCCAAAATTTGGAGTGTGCTACATTCTCCCTACGCAGAGAAGTTCGCACCTGTGCGAAATTTCTAGCGCGGAGGGAATTTCGCACAAATTATATTCAAAGTAGCAACTCTATGAAGTTTGCCTACTCAATTCAATTCAATTCGTTTATTTTACGTCAACTAATACAGTCGACGGCAATAGTTACATTACAACAGTATTATAAAAGTAAATATCACAGAGGCCTAGCTAGTCGAATGTTTAATAAAAGCAAGAAATTAATCATAAAATGTAAGAAAAATTGATTGTCAATATTTATGAAGAAATTAATTGAGCATAAGGTAAATACTAGGTCAAAATTCGTAAATAAATAAATAAAATAAATAGTTTTTAGGACACAAATAGAACATAGGACTTAATTTAAAATTTTAACCAATCTCCAATAGTTCGTCCGGAAGTTTAATCAGTGCTGAACGAAAAAGAGTGCGAGGTAGGGATGGATCAATGTCGTTTGCGGCGATGTTAAAAAGTCGACATGCCATGTTAAATGGAGAATTGGTATACTTTGTCAACGTTATAAATTTTGGATTTCGTAGTATGCGCGTATTTTCATTCAGAGTAATCATTGATCTCAGATGCGGTGACTGGTATTTTCCCGTGATTAATGAGTGAATAAATAAAATGGTTGCGTTCACTCGACGTCTGATCAAAGTTGTTAGTTCTAGCTGTTGGCACCTGTCTGTGTACGGCGTAAGAACATATGATTCCGTCAGGTGTCTTCTGTCATCACCTAGCAGGAATAAAACCATTTGTTTTTGGACACTTTCAATGCTCTTCCTTTGTACTAAGTAATTTGGTGACCATACTACTGACGCAAATTCGAGAATGGAGCGAACCATCATTTGGTAAATGATTTTCAATATGCCAGTTGAAAAATCACGTGATTGTCGCTTCACAAATTCCGAATTCAACGCGTACTCATATTGAGGTTGAAATGTCGCACGCTCGTCGAATATCACACCCAAGTCCATTGTTTCACTAACTCTTTTAATTGGTTCTCCATCAATTGTATAATTGAAGATGATTGGATCTCTTATGCGAGTGAAAGTGATTATTTTGCATTTTTCTTTGTTTATTTGTAGTCTGTTTTCATTGCACCAGTCCACGAAGGTGTCAATTCCTGCTTGAAGCAAAGCGGCATCATCTGTGCATTTGATTATTTTTCCAAATCTTTTGTCGTCAGCAAAATTCAACGAGATGATTTCGTCCATCAATGGATCTGAATCGTCGAAGAATACAACGAAAAGGAACGGACCGTTGACAGAGCCTTGTCCGACGCCCGATGATACGTGCAAGATTCGCGATTTGGCGCGGCCAACCAACTACGCGAGTCAAAAAACAGTTTCCAAAGCGAGTTGCTTCAGAACACATTCGTAAGTTCCCGAGTTGATCCCTCATGTAATGAATTATTTTCACAGCATCCAATGTGAGTTATTTTTTACCCATCTGAAAATTCATCGTTACTATCGAACCCCTGTAAGAAAATTTGATTTCACGAAGAAAGCATTACCTCAGCTTAACAACTTTCTTGTAATTTTTTCATTGAGACTTTTCGTCAACTTAAACGTGAAGTTGTGCTAATTTACGATGTGGTGTTGTGTTTTCATTTATTTAAAAAAAAAAAGATCGTGCCATTCTCATGGAATACAATCGAGAGGTGACAAAATGACGCAAGAAAAATTCTCCCAACAACATTGAACCCGCATTTTTGGTTTCTGTCACTTTTTTTGGTGGGTTTTTTCATATCTTTTTTTTCGTCAAGTTGTTTTTGCGAATGAACCTGCAAAAGATGTTGAATTGACATCAGCAGCCGTCATCTATCGATTGTCACTTCTAATAATAAAATTGGAACAAACGAACTATAAATCGACACAATTTCACTTTTAAGTCGACAAAAAGTGTTAACGAAAAATTTACAAAATCATTTTTGAGGTTATGTTCTATTCCGTGGATTGTCCGTTATGTAGATTTTCTTGTTTGAGTGAAACAAAAAGGCCGAAATACGTAATTAATTGTGATAGGATTACCGTAAAGTTATTATTTTTCCAATCGGACTGATTACAAAGAAGTGTTTGTTTAGGAAAATGATCAAATGATCCGAACGCCGTTGTAGCGGCAGATATTGTTTTGATTGTAAAAAATAATGACTTTACTTCAATCCTGGGATCGCTGACATCTTTTTAACATTTTGTTTTATTGAATTTGGCCTAATCAAAATAAATTTATCTTTTTGTTGAGGTAAAGACTTTCGGTTGTAGTTGTAGAAGAATGTAATAGGAAACATGTGGTTTCACCTTATAGGCGTCGGCTCATTCTCTTCAAAAAAATATCCCGTCCTCTGACATTTTTACGTAGAATTTCGAAGATTCGAAAGAATGTATGGTGTTGTCAAAGAAGTAAACAAAAAAAGTAAATTTGGTGCGACGATGTGATATTTTTGTTTTGTAATTTTATATTGAATTTTGCGAGGAATTTGTGTTTACAGTAAATAAATCAATTAAATGTTATTTGTTATAATTAAGGCCAGTGCAGTTTGAATTACTTTTGTTTTTCTTATTTATTTTAACATAACGTAACAACGTAATGTAATCTAACTTCTCAATGAGATAAATTATTCAATATTATAGCGCAAAATTCTAAGAAATGTTATGAAATGTGCAACTAGTCTGGACCCAGAAAGAAAATTTTTTCGTCTTCAATGCTGGATCATGGGAATAACAATTTGTTGGCCATACCACAGACAATCGTCGCACCAAAACTTTGTTTACCTTTTTGACAGCTCGAAATTCGAACTCACTTTGTGTGGCGATGTCCTTTTTTGTTTCAGTTAAATAATATGGAGAAAAATCTGTGTTAAATGTTGCTTGAAGTGAAATATCAATAAAATTAAATTAAATATAACAGTGATCAGTGATATTTATCGGTCGAGTCAAAATTGTGTTTTTGCGTAAAAAATGTCATGATCAGTCATGATTTATTATAATACACTGACAACGAGGCGAAATAGTTGATTTGTAGAAAATGAATTGTAATGCAACCAACAGCTTCGATGCCAAAGCGTGTTTCTATTGTTTATGCTTTGAATGCTATTTATGCCAACCAATTTTATGTTTTCCAATTTTAACGAAAAATTGAGAAAAAAATGAAATTGTTTTTATTATTAAATCCAATCGAGCACATCACTTTGTCTTAAATCATTTTATAACGATTGTATTAACTCAACACTTTATTATTCGTTGTGACAATGAAATAATTAATCTTGAAATCTTTGATGAAGTAATCGATGAGCATTTTAGCACGTCCGGTTGGCTTGAACGTTTGAACTGAACTGAACTGCTAACGATGAATCCATGCTGAGTGGTTTTTATTCTTGGTTTTATTATCAGTCTAAGTTGTTCTCGGATTATTATGTCAAATACTTTCGCTACGTTGGGAACGGTGTTCACTCCACGGTAGTTTTTCATGTCCCTTTTCGTTCCAGACTTATAAATTGGGGTAAGTTGTCCAATTTTGAATGATTTAGGATAGTGCATATTTGTCAGCGATGTTGAAAAAGTGAATGTCAACGGATCAGTTAGCTGTTCGGCGCATTCTCTTAGAAAGATTGATGCCACACCGTCGAAACCACTACCTTTGTTGAGGTCCATATGTAGCAGTACTGACTTAACATGACAGTTCGCTATGTCGAAATTGTGGCAGTTGTAGTCATTTCTATTAACAATAAATGAGTCGAGGGTTTCATCCTCATCGTGTTCGGCATATACACTCTCGAAAAAATCGGCGAATAAATCAGCTTTTTGTTGCCATTTTATCATTGAAATGCATCACTTTTAGAAGAGTTTTTAATTTCCTTTTACCATTTAAGTGTTTCCAAAATTCCTTGGGGCGTTCAAATAATTTTTCCGCTTGCTGCTTAAGAAATGACTCATGTATTTCCGCTCTATGTTTTTCGAAGTTGTGTCGGGATTCTAGAAATGCTGCATCATCTTTGCATCGGCTATTCGAGCGTTACATAATTTGTTGTATTCTTTATTCCTTGTATTCTTTAAGCGATAAAGTTCCTTGTCGTGCCACTCCGGCCTACTAGAAGATCGAATTCTTGATTTCGGCACAAAATTATCGAACGTTTGTTGAAGGATATTGTAGAACCCCTTCACCATCCGGTCAATGTCATCTGCATGATTTTGTAAGGAGTTGCAAATGTCGATCGTATCTAAATGAGCTCGTATAGCATGAATGAATACACTTCTTGTTGATTGGAATTTTCGTCTGTTTCCGGTGAAACACTTGGATCGAATTCGATCGTACACATGAGTGGTACGTGGCAGGCGTCACTTATATGTGAGGGAACCATAAGAAAATCGGCTTTAGATACTACTGTTACTTCTGGGCTATTTGTGTATATGAGATCTAGCACGTTGCCACTTGTGTTCTGATGTGAGGACATTTGAAAGAATCTATTGTTCATCATTACGTTAGTGAAATTACGAGCTATTACCGTTTTTCGTTCAGTCGACTCACCCAGAACAGGGATGAAATCGAACCCAAAGTCATTCTCTACCCAATTTATTCTATTTCCAAAGTTAAAATCACCGCATATTATAATGGTGTCTTTCGTATCGGCGACTGCGTTCAACGCTTCGATTGGCCGTAGGTGAGCATCGTAGAAATCACCGAGCGTTTCATCGGGTTTCCTGTACTGGACGTAAGCTGCATATATGTACATGTGTGATTCATTGCTGGTAATTTTGACGCAAATTGCTTCAAGTTCATTCATTTCATCGAATCTATGTTCATTGTAGGTCAGATTTTTATTCTTTTTTATGGCAATTAGTACGCCTCCTCCTTTTGATTTTGGAATATTCGACTCGTATCGGTCTTTTCTGAAGACGTCATATTGTTCGTTCATAAATTCAGAGTGAAAGAAACTGTCGTCGAGCCATATTTTGGTGAACGCTATGATGTCGTAGTCCAATGAAGATGTTGATTGAAGCAGGTACTGAAATTTAATAGTAGAAATCCCATCGATGTTTTCATAGAAAAGAGAGATGAATTTTTTGGCTGTTGAAATAGTGTTGCTGGATAGAGAGTTGACGTTGTGAGTATTCGTTATGTCTGACTTTTGTTTCGATGTTGATTTTGAAAAAAATCAGTAGTCTTTGTTGCGTGGCTTTGTGTGAGATCTACGAATGTTCTTTTTTGAATGAATTCTTTGATGGTGCATTTATTTGGCCAAAAACCGGGTCGAGTGATAATTTCCGCGACAGTGGCAGTGGTGTCAATCTTGAACGATGTCGATGACACCATTGTTCTGCATATAATCAATTATAGACCCTGTTGTTGTGTTTGGTGTGAATTTTGTAACGTAGAGGGAATAACTGTCTTTAGTTTCCCATGAAATATTTACATTGTTATTGGATGTCTGTTGTGTGCGATCTGAACCTGAATTGGACGGCGCATCTCTTTGTTTTATTGTATCGCAACCTGAATTGGACGGCGCATCTGTTCGTTTCAGTTTATCGCTTTTTATATATTCGTCCTCATAGGGGATTGTGTGTAATAATTTTATAGATGATTCTAGCCCAAGGATATTCTTATCGATACTATCACATTTTTCATTGATGAGCTGTATGTTGTCCAATGCAATCGAATCAAGTTCAGTTGTTGTGTACCTGTTTTTGTATTAAATTCCTTACATACTGATTCTATGTGTAATATTACTTCAGTACTCAATTTCCGGCTCAAGTGGTCGAATGATGTCCATGTATTTTGTTCAAAGCCATGTAACAACTGGTAAAGGTCTCCGTTTTCGCTGGATGAGTTGGGTGGATTAAATCAAAACGACCAATTAAGCGGATCTAGCGTACGAAGTATCTTGTCGTGTTGTCGTTTCGAAGCGCAAGGTGCTGGTGTTGTGTACGTTGATGTAGCATTCATCGATGTTTTGTGAAACATGTCATGTAGATCATTTAGTTCTCCCATCATTGCTGACACAGTTTGCGCCTCACGTTTCACGTCATGATCTATTTTCGCATGTAAATTAATAATATTTTGATTGATTGTTGCAAATTCGGAACTATTGTTTGCTTTGGTCAACGAGGTTTACAGTGCGAGCATGCGTCATAAACTCTTCATTACTCTTGTTAAGCTGTACAAGGTTATCGTCCATCTTCTTTATTAAAGCTAATATATTCGACATCGTCGAATTATCGTTTCCGTCGTAACGTACGTCATTCGTATTACTTGAATTAGTCGGATTTGTAGGATTGCATGCCACACTTGATTTTCGAGTGTTTTGCTTCATTTTTGTTATTCTGTCTATACATTTATGACAAAGAAAAACTGCGTTGTTCGCCGAAGATAACGTCTTATGTTGAGTTGATAGGTCAAAACATTTCAAATTAAATCTTTTGTCGCAAAAGAAACAAGTTACAGTAAATTTGTCAGATGTTCTAGAAGTGAAGCAAGAGTCTACGCATATGTGATGGTTTACCATGGTGTTAACTATGTCAATTTTTCTGTCGATGTATGAATTTGAATTCAAAACTATATATAATTTCCGCCCCAGAACAGCACTGCTGTGTGTGTCCAGATAACTTCGTTTAAAAATTTCGGAGTTGTACAACCCTTGTGTTTGACGTCCAGCAGTCAGCTCCGTCAACTCTGGTGAGTTCTCTTAAGTACTGACAGCAAAATGTTTATGGCCATACACGATATTAAAATCGAAAATAAACAGGCAAAAGCGAGTCAATCAAAGTGAACTTCATGTAGACCGCACAGCTGAGAAAACATTCAAGTCAGCGAAAACACAGGAAGAAATAACTGGAACGCACAACACCTCAAAAACAACGCACAAAAATGGATGACAAACAACAACAACCTCCTTACAAAGCAAATTCTTGTTGGACTCAAAATTGTATTGACTATGTGGTGCTGCATTATGAAAACTATTAACTATCTGTTCATATGCGGTACTCTATTTTTCTATTGAGTGTCTGGAAACATTGAATGAATTGTTCGTCAATGACATAGAAAGACGTAGACTGCTTTTCAGAGACATTAGTATTCCCAACGAAATAAGTAACTGAAAATCTACGACTCGAAGACAAATTTGAAAAACCTCAACGAATAGTTATTGTGCGCCGCCCTGGGACTTTTCACCAATATAGCAAATATAACCGACATGTAGTACATGTTGCATATGTAATTTTATGTATCTCTCGCACAAAAAGCCATTTTGAGCACAAAACACTAGTATTTATTACTTTTCAATTTTTTTGAAGTGAACTTGAACATTTCATGAAGCAACCATTGAAAAACGTCAACTTATGAATGAAACTCGACTAATAAAATCATATTAGTCTAGTTCGAACGTTTCGAACTGGACTAATATGGTTTTATTAGTCGACTTCGAATTTTGACCAAAAAACGTCTAGTAAAATTCAGTCTAGTTTTCAGTGCGAAAAATTACACATTTTGGGCGAAAGATACATAAATTTGTTTATTTCTTCAAGCCGACAAAAACACTCGCGGCTAGCTGTGGCTGCTAACGTTTTTTTTTTTTTTGTATCGGCGGCAGCGGGCGCCGTGCTAGGGCCGTTTAAGTGTCTTTCGTACATAACTCAAGTAAATCTTTTCCGATTTAACCTTTTTTTATTTGAAAGCTCTGGGCATGGCCGACAATTTATGGAAGATCGGTTATTGATTTTGAGCCCTTGAACTTTGCTTGGACACTAAAAACTAGTCTCTGCCAGGGCCCTGCGTGTTTTTTGTACATAACTCCGATTTTTATGATTTTTTTAGCCGACAGGTGAAAGCGCAACAATTTGTAGAAGATACGTTTTTGAGATTAGAACCTTGGACATAGCTAAGGCACTAAAAACTAGTCTTTGCTGGGGTCTTACATGTTTTTTGTACATAATTCGAGTAAATCGTTTCCGATTTTCAATAATTTTTTTTATTCGAAAGGTCTAGGAATGTCTCACATTTTTGGAAAAAAAATTTTTGATTAGAAACCTTGGATTCAGCTCGCACCCTAAAACTAGTATTACTAATTATAAACGTCTAATGTCCGTCTGTTTATGTGTCTATTTATGCGTCTATTCGTCTATTTATTTATAAGTCTGTCTGTCACGATCCCGTTATTTTTGCGTTTAATTGCGTTTACACTGGCGAAGAAAAAAAAAATACTTTTTGATATGTTGTTGGGTATGGTGCAAAACGTCGAGAAAACATGTTCCGGTTAGATATTGTTCTGAAATAAGGGAGTTATGGGTCAAGAAAGGGTGAAAATTGAAAATCGGCCAAAACTCAGTCAAGATGTCGTCTTAGAGATTTGGTCGGGGAAGCAAACAAAGTCTTAGAGTTTTTGATGGCCTACAACTTTGTAGAAGAAAGTTTTTCGATCCGACTTCATGCGGAGGAGCTAGGCAGCAAAAATTGTTAAAATTTTGGGGTTTTCTCACTTCGTTGTTAGGGAACTTTTGTTGTTGGACAAACTAGAGATA
>CM055406.1:2662144-2703082 GCA_029228625.1 Pseudolycoriella hygida
TGATCACAAATCGTGCAAGTGGTAAACATCTTAGGATAATTTATTACTAGACCCACACTCACCAATAGTTGAACAAAGAATGAATTCGTGTAGGTTGTTTTGTTAGTTTTCTTTATCTATTATTCAAAAATTATTGAGAAAAGTTTTTCTCTCTCGCTTATTATTCACCATTATCCACCATTATCCACCATTATTCACCACTGCCCATTAATGTCAAATTCCTCCTATTGTCCCATACTGAAGAAAAGTACTCAAAACCCATTAATTTCACCCCTCCATTGTTGTCACCCCTCCTCTAGGTAATAAATCAATTAGTCACACCCCATTAATTTTAAACAATACTTGCCAGAAGTGGGTACTTCTCTTCTAAGGCAAAGAATAGAAATATAATAGAGAATATAATGAAGTGAAAATAAAATTTATATTGGTCTCATACCTGCATCTAGAACCGATTTCCCAACAAGTTTTATCATTTCCACCAGTTCAAAGGTTTTAATGCCATCAGTATAAAAAAAAGCTACAGGTTCTTTATAATTCCTCGCTATTCCTCGAACCATGAAAACCAGAGCGTGCGTAGCAAAACTCTGTCTCCGCATCGCGATCATCTCTACGAATCCGTCGATAACGTCTCTGGATTCGTTATAGTCGAGATGTGGCTTCAAGGACATCTCGTCCCAGACCAGCATGCAATTCTTGTCGATTTCGACCATGTTATTTACACTGGCTTTGAGAAACTCGAAAAATGTGAAATTGATTCCCGATTCGAACACCAGTGGGGCGCTGTGACGGCCAAGTGTTCGTTTGCTGGGTAATTTGAAATAGCGACGAAGGGTATTTTTATACGTCTTGGGGCTTTGTTTATAAAGAGCCAAACAGAAGCTCTTTTGCTCCTGTGTGAATCGATTTGCGTTCTTCGGTTTTCCCACATTTTTAAATTGCATATCGAAGAACATTATGATTTCTTCGTTTCCCGCAAAAACGTCCTCAATAAAATTCATGGCGTTCTTCTTTGTCATCTTCGATGATTTCAATTTTTTGCGTAATTGCATAATTTGCCGTACTTTAAATCTCATTTTCTTGCTGAGGCTGGTGATAGTCTTGTCCTTCATCATGAGCTGTTTCTTTAGCTCTAATATTGTAATCTTTAAATAAAAGAGAAAAATAAGAAAATGTTTAGATTTTTCCGTCGAGTGTTAGCAGCAAATAACAATCAGTCCAAAATATATGAGGCCTTTCATAAAGGATGTCATGCTGAGGGGAAGGGGGGCCTGGGACATCACTAACAGAGCGTGACAGGGGTGGGACGGGAGGTTCGAGAGCTGCGTTACGTCACGCGAACTACGATAAACGTACTTGCACCCGTTCGTCATAGCTTCGTTCGCCGTGTTCGCGTTGAGCGAAGCGCGACAGTGTAATGTGTCAATCATACAATCAAACGTAGGGCTTACCCCCGGGGGTGTTTGAGGCTAGCGTACAAATTGTATTTTTTTCGATTTTTAATCCTTCCGTTTCTTCAAAACTGACAAGGACAGAAATTTTGAAATAAAAATCGTATTCTTCCATCTTTTCAGTGCTGTACAGATAAGTGATGCTGACAATTTCATAGCACGCAACAATCGATCGCTTGATCAATCATTGACGATCCTTTCAAGAGTACGGGCTGCGGTTTATTGCATCATGACACCGAAGACGCTTCGCCACTGAAGGATGTAGGCCATCGTTTATCATTTGACGGTGCGGACGTTACATTAACCGTCCCGTGATCAAAATCAAAGTCAATCTGCTGTAATGTGTGGAGTTAGGAAATTTTGTTGAATTGAAATTCCAATTTTATTTACCTTTGAAACCGACTTTTGTCCGGTGTTTTTCGGAGCTTTACGCGGCTTAGGGATTTTAGCTGGCTTAAAAACTTTGGGTTTCTACAAATATGTTAACAATTTTATTAGCGAAAAATTAAGTAACGCAGTTAGCAGATTATTTACCTCGCCCAAATGTCGATTCATATAATTATGCTCCAACCATATGGGATTGGGCAAATTTTGACTCGGAACTGCATCGAATTTAAGACGAGACGAGCCGTTGGCGTGTATGAAATAATCGCCGGGCAAGAAATGGCGTTTGCAAATTTTCCTGAATGAATTCACTTCATCGCCAAAATGAAAAATCTGTACCGCTTGAAGCCATCGAAGGCGTCTATCTTTATTCACAGGAAAACTATGAAAACCAGCGGTGTCCTTTATCCTGCAATACGGTACACAGCATTCCAGCACCATTTTCACAACAACAAAAATCACAATCACGATAGCGAATAATAATAATTTAACTATTCGTTTGTTTATTTGTTTTTTATCGCCATATTTAGCATGTTTAGCGTGTCTAACTAAGATTGGCTCACATCGCAGAATATGACATTTAATGGAATGACGTTATGTACGAGTGGCTTTGTAAAAATTATTTGAATTTATTTAAATTTAGGCAGCCATATTGACAGTCAATTATGCTGAACAGATGCATACCCCGTGTGTTCGGCCCGTTAATAGACGCAACAACAATGATGGGAATAATGTTGTGTTGTGTTGACTTAATTCAAATAATTTAAGTCCTTGCCAAGTGACAACAGTGTTATTCAGTGATGTTGTTCGTAAATGGGAATATTGCATTTTTGTGCGTTCAACCGATTCAACCCCAATCATTTTCGTGAAAAATACTACATTCAGAATGCGTCAGTGTTTTTTCGTGGCTAAAGTACAAACCTTCCGCTGTCTCTGTGATAAAAAATAGTATGGATAACTTGGGACAAAAGTAAGAAAATTCAAACCGTGTGATTGCCGACCTCACCTTCGGTTCGGGCTGCAAACTTCACACGGGTTTGAATTTTCTTACTTTCATCCCTTGTCATCCAAATTACTATTAGAACGATTCACATACAATTTGAAGATGAAATACACAAACAATTCATTTCTAGCGACTATATCGGACATTTATCCAACTTGACTGTCACACTAAATGCTCTAAATCATAAAAAAATACACTCACACAATATCTTTTGCTCTCAACTCTCTCCAACTGCAAAGCATTTTTTGTTCAGAGAAAAAAAATTTATCGTTTTTGTAAACCCAGCGTGTTTAGAAACAAAACAAAACAAAACACTATTCCAGCAATTTGCCTCCGAGTTTCCGATTGTGTTTTGAGGCACTTTAAATGATTTTTTGACCAGTTAATTGCATAACCCTTGTAGATTAGCGTAAGTTTCCCATGTTTCGCCCTTAAAACGTTCAATTTTTTTCAAAATAATCCGAGGAAGCTAGTCGTTACCTTCGGAGAAAGCACGACAACGACTAGTTTTCTCGGATTATTTTAAAAATATTTTTGAATAAAAATTGAATGTTTCAAGGGCGAAACATGGGAAAGATACGCTAATCTCCAAGGGTTATGCAATTAACTGGTCAAAAAATCATTTAAAGTGCCTCAAAATTATTATTATTTTTAATTATTACTTATTATTATTAATTATTAATTATATTATTTTTTTCTCTGAACAAGAAATGACTTGAAATTGTGTTTTTAGTGTGTGAAAGTGTGTTTTTATGATTTAGAGCATTTAGAGTGACAGTCAATAAATGTCGATAAATGTCCGATATAGTCGCTCATGTAGGATTTTTAATTTTGTGCGGGTAAAATATTTCTTTAACAAAATGTTTTATTCAGCTATACATAGAAATGAATTGTTATTTTGAAAAGTAAAATGAAAACTCCTCAGAAACGGCAATCGGTCACAAAATGGTTTTTATTTATTCACTCGACGTTTCGATTCATTTTAGAATCATCATCAGGAGCCTATCCATAAAATGTGTGAAAAAATCATTAGATGTGCGTAAACAATGAATAACATATAAGTGTATCTTACGATTAGATTGTCTTTCTAGCGACAGTAGTTAAATATATCACAGAAATCTTTAGTGTCTTGTACAGCTTGAATTTAAGTATCGTCAGATTTATAAATAAGTAAATAGAACATAAAATAAAATAATAAATAATTTGTAAAACAATTGTGATGTGCCTTAGTCAGTTGTCAATCTAATTAGAATGGTGTGACAGATGTGTCTGTCATGTTAGAGTATGTGATGCATTCACAATGAGTGTGTGTCATTTGTTCTGATTTGGTGTTAAGGGTAAAAACTAAATTATTTCCTGGAGTGTTCGTTGATTTTTATTTGATATTTAACCAATGAGGAATATGCGGCCGATGAATTTCCTTTTTCCATCTGTACATTGCATGTGTTATTTGCTGCTATGTGTAAGCTCTCTAATGTCAATCTCTTCGACCAATTTCTTTCAGAGTCAATAACTTTCATGTTATCAAAATCGAAAGTGTGGCCAGTTTGTAAGCAATGTTGGACTAAATCAGAATTATTATAGTAACTTTTATTGTTAACAGCTAGGATGTGTTGTTTCTTTCTTTTGTAGGCTTGGTTCTTATTGTGTCCAACGTAACAAATTTCACATAGTTCATTCTGACAACCTGCACAAGGTATATTGTAAATAACATGAGTTTTATCCATTACTGGGATTTTCTGTTTAGTATTGGTAAATACAGAGTCTTTCAATTGTCGTATTGGTCTGTGCGCCAACTCGATGTTGTTAAGTTTACTCTTAAGAATTTTCTGTATTTGTTCAGATGTTTGTGGAACGTATAAGCAACCTTTACGAATAGTTTCTTTAGGTTGAGCGTTCAGTTGGTTGTTGCTTTGATTCGGAAATTAGGTGGCATTGTTTATGTGTGTCATAGCCCTATGGAGTTGTGTTTTTATGACGTGTTCAGGGTAGTTGTTCTTCTTTAGCATGTTAATGGCTCTATTAATCGCTAAAATGAATCGATACGTCGAGTGAATAAATAAAAACCATTTTGTGACCGATTGCCGTTTCTGAGGAGTTTTCATTTTACTTTTCAAAATAATATTCACCCACGGTCACTGCATACTGATAGAAAAAAGAGAAATGAATTGTTTGTGTGTTTCATATTCAAATTGGATGTGAATCGTTCTGAATGTATTTTACCGTATCTACCAGCAAGCATGCTTGAATTCGCTTGTAAAATCTGGTCACCACACCATGCAGTTCACATACAGTCACTTGAAAGTGTTCAAAGGCAGTTCGTCCTATTCGCTAATCGTGATCGTTATGTTAATGGGGAAGATACAGACTACCGCCTTAGTCCATATGCTGACAGATGTGCCGAACTCAACCTAAAGGCTTTGCTTAGACGTCGAACCAATGCAGCAGTCTTCTTCATTCATGACGTTTTAACTTGTAAAATTATTTCTCAGTTCATTAGAAGCAAAATTGTGTTGAACGATTACAGGGTTGGGTAATGTGTTTCTTTCGGTGCTTTTTTTTCACTATCACTACCGGATAAAACCGAAAGCATCTACCCGCGTTCTTTGTTGTTTGGTTATCTTTTGCATTACTTCAGACTACCACTTTGACGACGGACGCATGATGATGATAACCATAATGACAACTCTGATATTTTATCTGCCTAGAACGATAATCTCGCATTTTTCTCACTAGGGCAAAATTGTTTTTCTCGATATATCTTTTCTCGGCAGATAATATAAGATTATTGCCTCACGTGGATAACCCGAATTTTATTGTTCAAGTGGGTATTAAACGACAACGAGCGTCAGCGAGTTAGTTTAATACACACGAGAACAATAAATGAGGGAATCCACGTATGGCAATACATTTTTTTATTGCTTAGGAGATAGTAAGTCGAACATTGAACGCACCCAATATTATGATTATGATTTAGCACGCCTTTTGCTTTTCTAATAGTGTGTTATTCATTGTTCATTCATCGCAGTTGTCGTCTCAGTCAATGTCATCAATCTGTATGAGAAAAATTTTCTATTTGTATCGTTTTACCTCAACAAACCAAGTTACTAATGAATGTGGGAAAACTTTAGTTTTAGTCGTATCAGTAACAACGATATCTTTTTGTTCTGTTCTGTTTTGTACTGTTCAAAGAACAATAAACCATAATAAAAAATCTTGAAACTAACAGGAATAGAAGGGATTCAACATCCTTTGCTTTTTCCCCTGTACACTCTCTTTGGAATTGTATAAAGTAAAAGTTCACTTCAAATTTCTTTCTCTCAAGTGGACAATAGTGGACTGGTAGTGCTTTCACAACGATTGAAACTCTATTGTACTTGGAAGTACACTAACAAGCCTATCAATCATTTCAAATAAAAATTAATGAAAGCAAGCGATAAATGTTAGCAGATCTCCATTTCTAATCCAGAATTCACCATCTATCCAAAGTAAGTTCGATTTAAATCATTTCCTGAGCGAATATTCTTACAGCGCGATTCAAACTTACTCCCGAACATTCAACAGAGCTATTGAAATCAACTGTGACAGAGATCTCTATAAATTATAAAAGCTGTTTCAGTAACGGAATAGTGCATGTGAGGTGGCCCTCATCAGTTTCTCCACCAGTGCAATTGCTTACAAGATAGGAGTGCAATCTCGCTTTAAATAATGATAGGAGATTCGCTTACTAAAAATGTGCTATGAAAACATTATAAAAAGGTCGCATAATCAGCTTCTATTTTCGAATCATTGAGACAAACGAAGTAATATTCATTCATTCAAATAAAATACAACAACTGTTTGTCGAAAGCTCAGCAAATAAAATTTTAAAATTGAATTGAAAAAAATTGAAAATTGAAATTGAAAATTTAAAATTGAATGAATACATTTAGGTCGTTTTAAAACTTTCCATCTTTTCTTCAATAATTTTCCTTTTCTGCGCTACAAATTTCACTTACAAAATAATTAATTCGTGTTATGCTTTATACACTCACGGAAAAGTGAAAACCGACACATTTTTCTTTTTTGTGGTTTACTGACTTTGTTGATTTCTCCATTTAAAAATACATGCAAAAATTCACAAATTCAAGTAAAACACAAAAACAAAAATGTGTCGGTTTTCACTTTTCCGTGAGTGTATCAACTGTTACTAGTAGATTCTTGTAAATAAGTTATGAAACTTGAATTCATATACAAATTAACGCCAAAACTGAAAATTCGTTTCACAACAGGAATCGAAGGTAGATGACGTTAACGGCGTTTTCTTGTTAAGAAAATGATTTTTTATGCTTATGACGTTGCTGGTAATATGACAAGTTGAACAATCTATGGATTCGGTCCGAGGGGTGGCGCACTTCATTTATTCTATTTATTCCCAATATTTTTTTTGTTGTTTTTGCGAAATATCTGAACGAAACACATCACAAGTTAAACAAATAAGTTCAAAAAAAGGTTTACACAAATTATAAAGCATTTAAACCATCTTGAGATTAAATTTTATTTTTTTTTTTTTTTGAATAAATGGAATAAATGGAATGGAATGGAACAAAAACTCTTTTAAGTTTTCAAAAGTGGGTTTTTTCACTTTTTGTCACATTAGTATGGTTTGTTGTGTACGTTGCCATCAAAATCAAGTCTATTTGAGGTTTTGACGAATTTGAAAAAATTATCGTTTATTCCATTTATTCCAATATTTATTCCATTTACTCCATTAATTCCCATTTATTCCATAAACCGCAGAAGTGCGTCACCCCTCGATACGGTCCCTGGAGAACGTTTATTGCGAATCTGAGACAGTTAATGGTGTTATTATGCGTATGTTATATGTTGCGTCACGCGAAATTTTTGAAAATATTTGGCTGAAATTTACATTTTTCTGTAATTTAAATAGAATTCTTGGATGGAAGTCATTACTTTAAGTAATTGTATATTGTCACAAATTGTATATGGGGGTTCGAGGTCGGTGTGACAGAGGGGGGGGGGGGTTCGAAAAAAGGCGATTTTTGCGTGACATACTTTATGAACGGCCCCTTACAAACGTATTGGTAAAGCCATTAAAACCCTTTTCGGAGGAATACTGTAATCGTAACAGCAATCATTTTAGAATTAATTTATTTGATAAATCTGGTAACCGTCAAATCGGGTATATAATAATAATGATTTCGTCGATTTCGATCATCTTTCAAGTCTCCAAAAAAGTTTGACATCTACAATCTACAATCGATGCATCCTACTTACTCTGTTGTGATCTAGGTCATGCAATGGTAGACGAGACAGCCCTTATATGATGATACGCTATTTTGTCGCGTGTTGTTTTATGTTTGTCCGCATTCAGCTATGGAAGCATGAATGACGCCACTTGAGAAAAGTGTGTAGTTCTATGTTGAGGTGTTAATTCAGCTACGAAACGATCTTACCACTTGAGATTCGGGGACAAAAGACACGGCCTATCCTTCTAATTTTTCTGAAAAGGGATGTATAAAGGTATTTTCTCACAGGAGATGTAGAAACAACATTTCTTGCAATTGTGTCTGTTTAATTACATCAAACCGTGCGAAAAAACTTTTTTCATCGCACGCCTTCCATACTGTGAAAAAAAAATACTTCATACGACATCCAAAACAGGCGAGTAATAGTTGTTTTACGTCACATAATTGCAAAAAAATATATTATGCTACTGTAGAGTAACACAAACATTATACTCGAGTACATAAGACACGAACAAGTGAGCGAAGTAGCAACAGTAGAACAGTAGCATATAATATTTTATCATATCGGCCACAATAGCGTTTTGTACACGAAGCCTAGGTAGCCGTGCGGGCTAGAGCGTAGGATTTTTTTTGTAAATTTTTTCATATTCAGTGCCCAATGTTCGAATCTTGGTGGATGAATTTTTTTTTTCAATGAGGAATTACATTTTAGACTTGTAATTCGATTTTTTTTTTCGATTTTTGTAACATACACACATCATACGGTGAATGATCTAATCTAAAATTTTGATTTTTTTCTTTAATGAAAAAAAGAAATACGTGCCATTCGCATGCGTAGTACGATCGTACGTTTTGTCTTTGATAACAACGAAATTCATTGTATATGTAGTAATTCGAAACACAGGCATACTGTGTCGTACGCTTTATGTACATTTTAAATTCAATCACGTCAGCTGTAACGATACAAATAACATTTCGTTGTTTTATGAAGATGCGGTGGTCGAGTGGTTCATAGTTTGATATTAACTAGAGGGTCCGAAGTTCGAGACTCGTCGGGGCATGGTTTTTTTTTTCTTTAAAAATTTCTAGAGTAAAACATTTTGTTCTAGGATAATAATAATATAAAGTAAAATGAAAGTCCCTAGGCAGCACCTAATACATAAAATAAGGTACGACATATCCCTTATATACGGAAACACTTAATGTATGAAATACGCCTTCCGATGTGATAAAGTAAATTAAATTTGATCAGTTTGGGGTGTACTTGTGTTCGTTTTTTGTGATTAATAGGCTTGTGTGAGTTTTTTTCTGCTGTGTACGGTATTTGCGACGCGACTAGTAATGTGTTATTACTACTTATATTTTAAGTATCTTAGTAACAGCTTACGGGAGTTAAGTACGTCTGTTTCTTACAATTTTTCTTATGCTTCTTACAATCTTGCTTCTTTTGACAGAACTTATATAAACAGAAAATATAGCTTCACTTCTCATATCTCGTGTACTGTTTGAAATTCAGCTAGTCACAGGTCAAGTCACATCTCCACTCTGGTCTATCTAAGTGGTGGCACCCAGTAAAGAAATTGAGTGAGCAATGAAGCCACCGAAGTAGAACAAGAACCTTCATTTAACTAATGTTTGGACCCGTACGAAGTACGAAGGTGCTATACGTTTACTGCAAACAATTTTAATGTAGTTCGAGTAGTAGAGTAGTTCGAGTGCAGTTGGTGAGATGCATTTATTATCGTCTAAATATGACGAATCAACAATAAAAAAAATGTCCGTCCGTCCGACTCCACTTTTGTTTTCCAAACGGCTCATCCTTAAATTTTTTCCTTGAAACATGCCTCCTATGATTCAAGTTCGAAGATGAGCAAAATCGATCAAGTTGTTCCGGAGATATGGTGAAGTGGAAGTGACTAAAAACATGGTTTTTCGAGAGTCGGTGAAGCTTTTTCGCAAATATCTCAGCAATATCTCAAATGAAAGGATTTGATGTCAGAAAATTGGGAAAAAATTTTTATGGGAATCGGGTCAGGGGTCGGGGCACCGGGACCAATGGAATCAACGAAATTGAGTTTCTTGGCCATATGCGAAAACAGTTTTTCGTATTTATTTCCTTAACTATGCAATATGGAGATTCACTGTCAAAGGCAAAGTTGTTGAGAATGAAATTTTAGGTTGCACGAGTTTCAGGGTTTTGGGTAAAAATGCCACAATCCTGGGATATGACCGCTTCTAAAATTGGGAGTGATGACCCATATTTCTAGAACTATAAGAGGTAGAACGTTGCTTCCGAAGGCAAAGTTGTATAGAACACAATTTTAGAGAACACGTGTTTCAGGGTTTTGGGGGAAAATGGCCCAATCTTTGGATATAACCATTTCTAGATTTGAATATTCTGAGATGTACTTCGGTAGGGCCTTTGACATGACCTTGGGTAATTTCTATGGATCTTTGAAATTCTTATAGTTATAAAAGAACAGAAAACGTTGGATTGTTTGCTTGTTACTATATTAAGATACGTTCGAGTCTTTTTGCAAGATTTATTCTATTTGCCAAATCTATTCTGTTTGTCACATTGTAACGTAATGATTAGTTACGTTTGAATCGGTGTTGTTACCTTCTATATGAAGCGTACGGTTTCACCGAGATTTTATTTTTTGAATTAATGTTACAATGAAATGTACGCTTTTAATGCTTAGGATAGAATGGCTTTATTTCATGAACTTACTTCGTATTTATACAAAAAATATAACTTCTGGGCGATTCGATACAAATCAAATGGATCACTTGATCGTTCCATTTAATGAATGGGAAAATGTCGGTACGCTAGAACATCTATTCTGATACGTACGGGTCTTTGGTTATGTTTCGTTTTATTATTACCTTTGAAATTTTCATTTATTATTTAATATTCGTAAAACTATATTCTAATGAGCAATTAGAGATAACAACATTCCAACGCAAGTGGGCCGTAATTAAATTAAAAGAATAATTAAGAGAATTAAAAGAATAATTAAATTAAAAGAAACAGATCTTATTAATTTTTCAAAAAAGTGTTTGCGCGATATTATGTTTACAGACTTGTTATAAAATTGAATGAACATTAATTTATTGAAATTGTAGGCTTCCTACACACCTCATTCGTCACTAAACTATAATACAATTAAATACGAAAGGCTGCAGAGAGGAAATTAAGAGCAAGTTTAAAGTTTCTTCTCAATTTCGGGCTGTCGAATAGAAAACACTTATTTTAACAATTATTACCAGTACGTTGGAAACTACAATTCGCATTGCTTTAAGCTTTGGTGAATTAAAATATAATCAAAGAAAATTGAAACTTCCATTACGATAAGACTAGTTGCAAGATAAAACATATACAAGGGACCCGTACGCATCAGAATAGATGTGGCAAAAGATTCGAACGTTTCTAAGTAAATGTTCCCCTAACTCTTAAGTGTATAAAATTACGTCCACATTAAATTGGATTGGAAATTGCCGAACGGGCAATATTGAAAAACCCGTTCGAAGCAACGGCACTAAAAACCTCTCCAGACCCTTAAAATAAACCCTACATTAAAAACAATGGAAAATATATGAAAAAAAAAATTGTACTAGGCCCGATCTTAGAACCGCCTTAAAGCACTTAGGAGAGGCCTCTGATCCATACTTCCATGAACAAAAATGTTCGCTTTTTTATCTGCAACACTGCACAAAAAACCTCGTCATTAAAGAAATATTCACGAAAAACTACCAAATATCGTGTAGGTTTACGTAGCGTGAGTTGGTCACACACTGAGGACTCTACAGCCCGAACAACTAAACATATTTTCACTAATTTAATTTTCGTGATTTACTGATGTCAACATCTTTCATACAAAACCTTGAAAATCGATTTCCGTTCCAATTTCGCAGAGATATAAGTGAAGAAGTTCCACCAACCTTCAAAAAGCCACGTTTCTTACCACTTTTTCGACCGTAACTTCGGAATTCTTCTACCGATTTTGCCCAAATTCAATCCCGTTATTAATTTTGGGTCCATCTATTCCCGGCTCGAAATTGGGGTGGTCACAAACGCCGTGGTAAACGCATAAAACCCCTTTTCGAAGAACTTCGTTCTTCGTACGGGTCTAAAAAGAACTTCAAAATTTTATATTCAATTTAAACTTCATGTAACTATGAAAGCTCTATTATTTGCATACGTAATAAGGGTTTTATGAAGAAAAATATAATGTAGAATTTGTGTATAGCAGTAATTTTTAGTTTATTTTCATATATTCCACATTTTTATAATTTCGTTGAGAGACCATTCATAAAGTATGTACTGTAAGTGGTGGAAGGGTTATGCTTAAGACTAGGTTCTTGTGCCATATTATAATAATGGTATATGGTATAGGGCCTCAAATTGAATGATTTGTTAATAGACCTTATTTTGACGACGTTACCTCTCTCGGATAACCATAAAATATAAAATTGATGAAAAAGTGAAATTTAAACGTATGCAAGAGACTCGTACGCATTAGAATAGACGTAACAAACAGAATAGATGTGATCGATAGAATAGATGTGATCGATAGAATAGATGTTGCAAAAAAGCTCGAACGTATTTTAATAAATACGATATTGCCTTAACTCTCCAGTATATGAAATTAAATGCCGGAAGCGTAAAATTGAAAAACCCGCCCGAAGCAACATCTGTGTAAAAAACTTTTCCAAAATCCCACAAAACTCCTTTTCTAGGGGAGGGCGCGCACCCCAAAATTTGACATAAAGCGCTGGGATAGGGGTTTTTAGCATCAATTGGCCGTTCACAAAGTATGACATTGTATGACATAGTTTGACGGGGTAAGGGGTGGGCTCATCCCATTTTAGTGTCAAAGTCTCCTCAAACTTTGACCGGCTGTCCAACTTTAACCGATTTTTTACCGTTTTTTCATAAATTTTTGCAATTTACAAAAATTGAAATCTTAACGAAATGCTAACTTCTTAGTTTTTGCGGAAAGCATGATCTTCTTCATCATCATCATCATCAAACCTTATAGACCGTTTATACCTTTCGGTGTAAGGTCTTTACGCCCGGTGATCATGGGCCACCCTCCTCCATACCCTCCTATCAGGAGATGGTTTGTTCGCCCAGAGAAAGTCCCCTTACTTCTAAATCTTAATCAGATTGAAATAATTTGGTATTGAGATATTGTGGCAATAGCATTATTTGTAAGAATGAGAGACGTTGTGTTACACTCGAGAAGAAAATTGAATTACAACTCGAGAACTTTCACTCTCCCTATATGCTATTGTCATCCACGGGGAGAAAATGATGAGTTTGAACAAGAGCTAGAGAACAATGTTTTTTGTCGGAGAGAAAATGCTTTGTCAAAACCTTACACACCTTAAACACACTTCAATGGCCTTGGGGTTTTTAATTACACGAACAAACTTAGTGTAAGTGCCTACTATATTTCGAATGATGAAAAGACTTCGGATTGAATATTGAAATAATTAGATTCTAATTTAATCAAAGAATTCAAAGTCGTCATGATTCTATAATTACTGATATTAAGTTCAAACACAAACATAACAGACATTCCGTGACTTTAACTAAACATTGAAATTGAAATTGCGATTTTCTCATATTTCACCAAACAATAAATTGTTTCGGTGTAAATTGCCACCCTTCTCATCACAGTCGCTGTGTTGTAGTTGGTGGTAAATCCTGCAGGCTTAACATTTTAATTATTATACGCTTGGCTATATGGTTATGTCTTGCCGCCTATATATCATGTGATGTACACAATAAGTGTAATTAAACCGCTAATAAGTTAAAGATAAAGTTTTATCTACTTTGTAGAGTGTTTGTGGGTGGAAATAATACGCGATATATCAAAAAGGTGTAACACAAATGAACGAGTAATAACATATATCGCTTTTCGTCTAATATGTTTGTATCGCGTAATAACATCCACTTTAGGGTTAAACTCTTACACATAAATTTCTTAAACTTGAACAATATTCTTCGCATAAATTAAAATCTCAACAAAGATTTAATATTTTTTCATGTAAATTATATGCCTTCTTCCTCGCCTCATTCCACCAGATATTTACTTGAATTTATTATATTACATTACATTCACAACAAGAACATGAACTGAGCATACACAAAACATACATGGCTCTATACTACAGAGTCTATGGAAAACGTAATGTAGTTGCTGTTATTTATCATATTCAAAATAGGGAGAAAATAATTTTCTGTGTTTTGACTGGGAAACCCTTTCGCTTAAAACTGGATAACACACGATGTTGAACTTAAATTAAATTAAAAGCTTTCGAAACCAAAAACCATCATTCAAATACAGACAACATCAATTTAAACTGAATGAAATACATGTTGAAAGAGGTGGATTCTTTATGGCAGCTTCTGTATTTACACCAGTTAATATTGTTATCTAACTTCAAACAAGGAAAAATATATATAACTGACAGATTCATTTTTGGAGTTTTACCCAAAAAAGGAAGCCAGCGCCAGCCGCACCCAATATTCATTCAACTTCAGTTTCAAACTCAATTAAACTTGATTTAATTATTTTAACAATTTATAACAACAATAGATGTCGAACAAGAAGAATTTGTAGAAAACATCTAAACCGAATCATCTATTTCATTTTATTTCCCGAGTAAAAAAATCTCCTCATGAGAAACGTCTCACCACTTCCTCTTAAACATAAGATTAAATAGAATAAATGAGGCCCTCTTTCAACTTATCTTCACTTGTTCCCTGCTTCCAAATGGCAACTTGTGGAAATTAACCGAAATTCGATAAGTTGTCTTCATTATACTAAGTTACTCTCATCTAAAAGATGATTTTACTACTTCAATTGATTTCAAAGGTTTCGCATGTTTGCGAAAATTTACGTATAAAATCTGTTCTACAAGTAATGAAACTAGCTATACAAATAAAGAAGTAATATTAAAGGATGATGAATGTACATTAATTTAATTTGTAAAATTAATCCTTTTAGAGAGTTCATACTTAGAAAGCTTATAGCTAATTATAACTTATGTGCTTTGTGAACAACGTATGTCCTACGCGCGTAATGGGCTCCGTATAACTAAATTGAAATGTTGTCCCGCATTGCATTTTATAACCCAAAGAAACCAAAAACCAACATAAACCTAAATTCAAGTGGAAAGGAAAAACTAAAGGGTAAGAGAACGGAGAAAATTTCCTCTGTAAGAAGAGAGCGTAATGAAGCGTAATTCATTAAGCATTATTATTACTACCAACATTCAGTGCTGAATACGAAGGGAAGGAGTGTACGGGAGCGGAGAAGGGCAGTGCGGAGGTAGTACGGGGTGGGGAGAAGAGTGCGAGTGAGATTGCATGTGGGATAGGTGGATATGGGTACGGAGGAGAATGGGGAGTAGGCTGTGAATGAAGAACCTTTGCCAGGGGTTTGATTCACATTTCGTCAACATTTTGCGACATAAAAGTACATAATTTATGTTGTCTCTAGCGCCCCATTTCTCTTTTCACATTTAATGCCCCAATGGGCACCGGGCGATAGTAGTATACAATGAAAAATCATAGATTTTGAGCCGCTGAAAGGTTTTAAATTGTTATTCTGTACCAGGCCTGAAGACCACCGATTTTCCTACTTTGTTTCGAGTTTCATAACAAATCACAAGAAACCCCTTTTAAAAGTAAAATGTGACGCAAGTCCTCGTCCCTTCTTCCAAAACAACTGATGTCAATCTGAAAGCGCAGAAAAATTATTACGCTAATTGAAAATATTTCAAAAGAATTTTTCGCGCTCCGAAGCTTCATCAGTCCGAAGCTTGATATCAGTTGTTTTGGAAGAAGCGACGAGGACTTGCGTCACATTTCCCTTTTAAAGGGGTTTTTTGTTTTGATATCAGTTCTTTTGGAAGTAGAAAAATTGTTTTTGGCGATTTTAGCCTCAAAATAATTACGAACATTTGAACATATTCAACAAAATTTTGTCCCACACGGTAAGAGTAGCTTTGTATTAATGTGTTTTTTATCCGTTTTTTAACGCGTGCGCGTATAGTTTTAACTTTGTATAGATCATGCCCAAAGCAGTAGCAGAGGGCGTGAAGCAGTCCCCACACCCCAAAAAAGAAGTCCACAAACTCAAAAAACGCCATACAAAAACTTTTGGGACAAAGTAAAAATTAGAAGTAATATTTTACTATGGCTGCTGTACCTTCGGCAGATTAAAGTCCACCCGCTTGAGTCAACATTTAAAAGCCACTCACAATTCTTCATCCTACTTCCAATTGTTTAACAAAAATTGAAAAACTAAAAGTGCTGATTTCGTCTTTTACGACTCATCAGTACACCTTGTCTTAAGACCATGTGTATATCAGCAACGATGGCCATAGAATGATACTCAGACTATGTCAACTCGCCTTTTATACAATCCAAATCCTACGATTGGATGCATGCCATTTCGTTTGAACAATTTGGAAGTAAAAGAATTGTGAGTTTGTTTCGTAAATACTATCTTCGATAGTCGTTGATTTGTGGTAATCTGCTTAGCAGAATAATCCAAATTAAAAAATAACCGAATATCATATCATATCATTCTATGGCCATCGCTGCTGATATACATATGATCTTAAAACAAGGTGTACTGATGAGTCGTAAACATAGAAATCAGCACTTTTAGTTTTACGATTTTTGTTAAACAATTGGAAGTAGGATGAAGAATTGTGAGTGGCTTTTAAATGTTCTTTGGGACAAGTCACCATACGCGAACCTTTGAGTTTTTTCCCCCTGCCATCCTCCTTCTTTCGTTAGCAACTGTTTCACTTTTGTGAGCTTATCTGGCCGATCTTTCGGATTTGTCAGTGATATAGCTCGATCAGTGATGGCTGTTGCAGCATTTCTTTCGTGTTGCATCGGATTATGAGCTAGAAAAGGTAAGTATCTTCCAGAAACCGTTTCTTTTTGGTACAATTTCATCGGAGGTCTACAGATGACATGACAGTACAGTAAGAATTGCGTCGGGGACACCCGGGGCACCTCAAAGTCTTTTCGTTTTTTAGCATTTTCACAGTAAACTTCCTTTGTTTGTCGCTATGCATCTCAAATAGCTTTATTTTCCTTAAACAAAGTAACCCGTAGTTCGGAAGTAATACACCTTCATTTAACTTCATTTTCCTTGTACAAAATGGCAATTACCACACCGTACATTTCATTATCCCACCCGCCTATCCGAGCTTGTAACCTAAACTGCATTTTAGCCCATGCAAAGCTAGAAGCGTTTTGTATGAATGAATGTTGACCATTCATAATAATTTATAATTTTTGAAAACTCCTACGCCCACAATAGGAACTTTGTTTTATAATATAAACTTTTCGTTTTATATACACGCTGTGTATTATATTTTTTATCGGATGATGACCAGTTAAATGAAGTAATTATGAAAATTTGTTCAAAAGAGGGATTTGGACGAGAAAAAAAGCATTGAATAGAAATTTTGGCTGCAAAATTGTACTTTGTTTGATCGTTTTTCATATAACCATCATTATTTACAACAATAAAACAATTTCAACAAAACATAATTTGCTATGAATTTGAAAATGGCCTTTGTTTGGTGATGAATTATTTAATCGTCCGGCCGGTTAATTGTATACTTAATCGTTGCTGGTGAATGACACAAAACTCGAATACCACCAATATTCGAATGAAATATGAATCGGTACTTTTGGTTTTAAAATGTATGTTGCATTGGTCATGTAAAGTGCAGTGCTAATGTCATTTCAAAGTCGCGACATAGTTTTAGATTAAATTTTAATAATAAATTCTGACAATATTTGGAAGTAAGTTCGAATTTATTTAACTGTTAAGATAGTAGTTCTTAAACGAAGAATTTAGTATTGTAGAAAACCGTTATTCGATGACAAAAGACTTCTAATGTTTACAGTTTTAAGAGCAATTATGTATGTGATCTTTAGGTAAATAGCATTTATAGAATATAAAGAAACTACAACTTGAAGTTATCAAAATGAAATTTAATGTATTCTTTAGTGAAAAGAATTTTTGGGGTTTGTTTAGTTGGACAGGGTAGCATCTGACTGTATGTGAACGGAAGTCTGGGTCATATACCAGATGTGTAACTGTGCAACTAACAAGTGATCTTTTACGACCCTATCGTAGTCCCCGGGTATTGATTCATGGACAAATTTGCTAAACTGAAGAGTGCTTCCTAAATGTCTGCGGTATTTGCGAGAGGTGCACTGCAAAACACACTTTCTGATATGAATAAATACAATATTCACATCGCAGCAGTACAAGAAACAATATGGGTGGATAGTGGAATTCACACTATGCCCAACCATTCGTTTTGCTTCATGAAGTATGATTAAGATGATAACTAAAGGAGTCCGCAAAGGAGTTCACATTTAGGTCTTTAATGAATATGTCGTGACTCCGTTGTATTCTGTAGATTGGTGCATTACCCTGGTAGTTTGTGATCATTTTTGGTAAGTAAAAAATCGGGTTTTGTCTAGTAGTTCTGGATGGCTGATGAATAGATATTTTTTGGATGACCGTTGAATTGACAAGTATTTTGTACAACATTATTTCGTCATTTTCGAGTCTGCGTGTTTCCAACGAATGAAGTTTCATATGCTCTAGTCTTTTGTGATATGGTGGTCTTGGGTTTGCGATTTTGAATTTGAAATAAAACATTCTGGTAAAATTCCGCTGCACTCGCTCAATTTTATCGCTTGCATTCGTATTGTACGGGTTCTATATTAATGAACAGTATTCTAACCTATTTCTGACAAAAGAGTTGCATAGTAAGCGGAAGCTTGTCTGTGTTTGGAAGTATCTGCCACAGCGATAGATAAATCCTAGCATTTTGTAGGCTTTCCGTGTGATCTGAACAATGTGTTCATTAAACGAAAGTTTATCATCCTATATTACTCCCAGGCCTTTTTTCGTAGATACTCTCGTGACTAGTTCATTTTCTATGGTATATGGGAATACACCATTCCACAATTCTTCGTATGTCTTCTTGTAACAATTCAAAGTCATAGGAACTGATAAATTCCTTATAAATTTTGAGGTCATCTGCAAAACCGGAGCAAGAAGACAGATATGTTAATAGGTCATTTATAAATATTATGAATAGTAATGATCCGAGTATCGCGCCCTGGGACACTCCAGGGGTTGGAGATTCGGAACCTCGAACTTCTACAAATTGTGACCGATCTTTCAGTTATGTTGAAAACCATTGCACTAAACTCTCAGGCAGGCCAAAGGATTTAAGTTTACATAATAATATCACATGATCGACTTTATCGAATGCTTTTGCAAAGTCTGTACAAATTGTCACTTGATCTCCAGCTACTATGACATCTGCAACCATAGAGATGCACTCCATAAGGTTAGTCTCCGTTGATCTTTTCTCAAAAAATCCATGCTGTGAGTGATGGATCTCGGATTTTACGTTCTCAAAAACTATGTTAAATTCCAACCTTTCAAATATCTTAGACAAAGCACAGATAATGCTGATTGGTCTATAGTTTGTTAAATTGCATTTGTCTCCTGATTTATGTATTGGTGAAATAAAACTGGTCTTCCACTTCGTCGGAAACTTTCTCTCAATCAAGGATTTATTGAAAATGATAATTAATGGTAAACTAAGCGATAATGACAAGCGCATAAAGAACATCATCTGTATTTGATCGGGACTAGAAACTTTATTCACTTCGAATTCCTTCAACGTTTCTTCTATCTGAATGAGGGTGAATGATATGTTCTCCAGGTCTAAACTAAAAGTATCTTGGTGCAAAAATGTGTCATAGATAGTTTCGGTCGGAAACAGGATCGACTATCGGATTAAAGACAGAATTGAAATTTTTTGCGAACAGGTTGCATACTGACTATCTATCATCAGCTTCTTCATTCTCATACTTTATAACATTAAGTAAGGAGTTAGTTTTTTTCAATGATTTCGTAAATGCAAAGAAGCATTTCGGATTAGTTTTAATTTTTTTTCACAATCCATAACATAGTCTGAAAAACATGTCTTAATATCTGCCTTCACAGACTTGCTAAGTTTCGAAAACTCATCTAATATTGTGATCATTTTAACCGGACACTTTTCAAGGTTATTCTTCCCTCTTATTCTATCTTTTTTCGCAATTAACGAGATTAAGGAGTGTGATTAATATATTGGATAGTATCTGGACGGCACATAACATTCAGGGATTTTATCTATAAACGGTTCCAATAAGTTATAAAATTTTTTTACCGCGCTATCAGTATCAAGGTCAGTCAGTTCACGTGACCATTCCACCTTCTGCAGATCTTTATTCAAACGAACATAGTTCGCTCTATAGAAATTCACTTTCTTTTCTCAACCAAAAATTTGCAATTTACCATGTCTGTACTGACTAGGAACGCGGGATGGTGACCATCTTCCGAAACTAACGGATCCTCCGATCTAACAATCTTCACACGATTAGGCTGAAGGGACGTAATGAATAAATCTAATGTCCTGCCATGTGCATTACGTAAAATATTAATTTGGTTCATGTTACACAGTGCTAGAGTATCTATAAGCTTACCCGGTATTGAGCCTCGTATATCGGAGGCACCGTATTCATCATTAACTGAATTATGCCACCAAGTAACAGAATCATTCAAATTATAGTCTCTACTGAGTATAAACGAATCATTAAGTCCTGACGACATGACGGTTTCAATAAGTTTGTCAAAAAGTTTTTCCTAAACATCCACCTTAGTTCCCAATTCAATGTACTTCACTTAGGGCCTTTGGTCGGTCCTCAGGTCGGCACTAACAAAAAAATGGTTTTTTGCTATGTTGTGGAGAAAATTTAGAGAAATTTTTTTGTCCATGGAAATATTTGTACGAGGCCTCTCGTGAAGACCCTAGGTCGACCCTAGCCCAAAAAATGGTTTTTTGCTATGTTGTACAGAAAATTGAGGTGAACGTTTTCGTCTCTTTGGGGGTGAATTTTGTGCCTTCAGAAAGGTTTGTTACACCGTTTACTTAAATACGTTCGAGTCTTTTCATAACATCAACTCTGTTTGCCGCATCTATTCTGATAAGTACGGGTCCCTTCATACGTTTCCAGTTATGTTTTCCAGGTTTATATCTTTCATTGAATACCTTGAAAAGCAATCCCCGTTTGTAAATCGCGGAGATAAGCAAAAACGTTCATGCGACCTTTAATAAAATACGATTGTAGCTTCGAAAGTTCTTGACCAATTTTGCCCATCTTCAATACCAACACTCCTCTGAGGACTTCTTTTTAGTCAGGCCCGGGGACCGCCAGCTCAGGGGATTGCCCTCTGGCTGAAAAAAGAAAAACGGATCCAAGTTTTCAAAATTTTCGCCAGAGGCGTCTTCATAAGATTTAAAAAACTAAAGTGCTGATTTCGTCGTTTACGACTCATCAGTACACCTCGCCTACTAGACCATGTGTATATCAACACACTCGGTCAAAGAATGATGACTTCTCTGAATAGTGCACTTCTTATATATCACCTAAATCGAAACGAACGACAAATTGTTTGAACACTTCGAAGTACAGGTAGTGCTACATTCAAAAATTGTCTCCGGTGACAATTAAGCCGTTCTTCAATTTACCTAAAGAAAGAGAGGAAGTAATCCAAAATATTCGGCAATAGTGTTTGTTCGTCATAGGTATTTTCTACGAAGGAGTTCGTATTTTTCTCTCGTAGAGGAAATAAGTGGCTGTCAAAATTATTCTTTTATAATTTTTAAATATCCACACATTTTTTTACAAATTCTGTTAAAAATAAAAAATTACGGAAAATGAGGTTCGTCGCTCGACGAGTTTTTGCTCCAAAAGACTCGACCAAGCGACGAACCTTCTGAAAGTAGGTTAACTTTGACAGAGTTTGAAAAAACATATATGGTCATTTGAAAATTATAAAAGAATAATTTTAATAGCCAGTTATTTTCTATTCGAGAGAAAAATAGGAACTCCTGCGTAGAAAATAGCTACGACGAGCAAACACTCATGCCGTAAATCCTTACAAAAAATCTACCGTGCGGCGGCGGCGCCTTACCCGACTTGGCTATTGCACAATTCTTCGAATTACCTTAAGAACGAGGAAAACCTGTCCAAAGTTTAACTTTAGGCGCTTTTTTCGGTGCGGCAACTAAGCAATTCTTTGACTTACCTAAAGAACAAGTAAAGGCATAGCAGGGACCCGTACGTATCAGAATATACACTTACGGAAAAATATTTTTGCAATGAATGTTCGTTTCCAATCCAATTTACGTTACCTCAGTCCACACTCAATTCAATCCAGTGGTTCTATGTATTTTCATTGTGATGGGGTTTAGGTTGTAGTTAAAGCTGTATGATGGCGCCATTACATGAATTTGAATTCAAATATATGGCGGTTCATATACTTAATTTCAATAACAACGATTAAAGTGTTTTCGTTGAAAATAATCGATTTGTTTATCATTGCGATGAAAATATAAACATGACTTAATGACAAAAAAAGGAATTAACTGTTTTGAGCGTTGGACCGAAAATGAAAATGTTTGTTATCTTGTAAACGTTGGCTTAAACATTTACTCTCGCACAACGAAAATTCGAAATAAGCGCGTTATTTTATCAACTAGTAAATACCCCCGCCCCTAGGGGCTACGCAGGCTTTATCATTTTCGCGTGTTGTCTATTCAGAGAGCCATATTTTTTTTCGTTTTAAATAATGATGCGTAATGTTCCAACTTCCCCCGTACTCCACTTCCTCCGTGGAACGTATGCAACGTTCCCCGTATTCCACTTCCCCCGTATTCCACTTCCCCCGTATTCCACTTACCCCGTATTCCACTTACCCCGTATTCAACGTTCACCGCATTCCAAGTTCGCCGTATTCAACTTTCCCCGAATTTTATTTCTTCGTATTCCACTTCTCCCAGTATTCTACTTCCCCGTATTCCGCTTCCCCCGTATTCCACTTCCCCCGTATTCCACGTTCACCGTATGCAACGTTCACCGTATGCAACGTTCACCGTATGCCACTTCCCCGTATTCCACTTCCCCCATATTCAACGTCATAGTTTCCAAAATAAATTGCCTAGATTGATCCACCCTAGTAGCGGCCATATTGGCAGGCATCACGACATGCACCACACCTAAACAAACAACTTTGCCTCTAACACCGACGTTCTATCACTTGTAGTTCTCAAAATGTTTTAATTTTTCGAAAATATATTGTCTAGATCGATCCACCCTATAGCGGCCATATTGATAGGCATCATGACACACGCTTCACCGAAACAAACAACTTTTCCGTTGACACCGATCTTCCATCTCTTATAGTTTTCAAAATATTTGAATTTTTCCAAAATAAATTGTTTAGATCGATCCACCCTAACATAAGCGGCAATATTGGCAGGCATCACTGCATCATTACACCGACACCAACAACTTTGCGTTTGACAACGATCATCTATCTCTAAAAGTTTTCAAAATATTTGAATTTTTGCAAAATATTTCGTCGAGGTCGACCCACCCGAACATTAGCGGCCATCTTAGGCTCGGCCCGGAGCCAAATTTTTTTTGTATGCTCTTAAGGCTTTCATTATCTGGGCCATTCCACGAAAACTCCGTTCCCACGCTCGAAATGCTCAGTTGTTACGAAAAAATATTAATAGAAAATGGTGCATCAGACGTATTGATCCCTTAACTAGAGGATAGTAACTTTTCTATTGCTTTCATTTTGCAACTACTGAGAATTTCACGCGTGGGAACGAAGCGGACCGTGGAATTGCCCATCTATAGAATAGAAAAAGAATCACGAAAATCGGATGGAATTTACTCGATTTATGTATAAAAAACAAGTAGAGCCATAGTCGGTCCGCCTCTTTAGGGCTCTAGCTAGGTCCAGCGACCAAAAGTAAATAAGATTTTCTTCCATAAATTGTTGGGCATTCCCAGACCTCTCGATTAATTTTTTTTTTTTGAAAATCGGAAAAGACTTACTCGAATTATACACAAAAAATACGTAGGGCCCTTGTAGAGACTAAGTTTTAGAGCCTTGGCTGAGTCCAAGCGTTCAGCTTCAAAAAAGTTTCTTCCATAAATTGTAGGGAATTGCTCTATCTTTCGATTTAAAAAATTTTTGAAAATCGTAAATGATTTACTCAAGTTATGTACAAAAAACACGTTTGACCCTAGCAGAGACTCGTTTTTAGTGTACTAGCTAACTAAGTTCAAGGGATCAAGATCAAAAATGTTTCTTCCATAAATTGTCGGCCATGCCTAAACCTTTCAAAAAAAAAAAAGTTTTAGAAAATCGGAAAAGATTTACTCGAATTATCGTGTTGACAGATGGACAAATTTTTTTTTGCAGATTCGGTAACTGAGGACCATGAAACGAAAAAGTAACCAGCTCCCGGGTCGAAATTCGACTGGTTAAAAACTCTGTGGTAAACGCGATAGACCCTTTTTCGAAAAACTTCGTTCTTCGTACGGGCTAAGTTCTAAAAATCGCCACAGCCGACTCAAAGAAAAGCTTTCAGCGCAGTAACAAAATTTTTCTTTGACAACCACTACTACAACACAAAACCATACTCTTATCGTTTTTCATGTTAGAGTATTTAATGCGAAATAGTAATATTAGACTCAATGTTGTCACTTTTCTTATAATTGCTTAAGGTGATCTAAATGAACAGAAATTACCCAGTTTAGACGATAATAGGCCAAGTGCATTCAACTCTATAAAGTTTGGTTAAGAAAGTAATGCCATGAAAAATTGCATCTGAGGCGTAAATACAACGAATTTTACAAACTACATCACTCGAGAAAAAAGTAAAAAGGGCGTTTTTCTGTGATTATTTGACATTGGATTTCCCTCGGATCGACTAGAGGGGATGCTCACCTGTCACATCTGACGGCCTTTTTTATGGCATATCACATTAGAACGTATTTGAGAGCTTCTAATTTAAAAAAATTTCTCCTACAATGCAAGTTATTTACTAAGTCAGGAAAAAACTTCGCTCGCAATTTGTAGAAATGCTCATCTCATTCCGTTTTTTAAAAAACGGCCCCTAGCCCCACCCACGCTTGAATATTTTATCTTTTATACACCCACTATTCGCTCTTATGGATGTTCGCTAAAATCACGTTTTACTTCAAAATTGTATCGTTACCGCCACCCTTCTCCATCGCGCATCGCGTAGTACTTTACGCTCAAAAACAAGCAGCAGCTGTTCGTCACTTTTCTTCATCGCCCAAGATTCGCATCCACAGATTAGAACTGGACGAATGAGCGTTTTTTATACATGGCACTTCGTTTTTTTCGATATCAATTTTGAGCGTAAATGTTTTAACACCACTAAGTAAACTGATGTTTTTCCGTGATTAACCGGAATTAACTGTGACTGCTTGATGACTAGTTAAGGTTAGCCACTCTGAACCCTATCTTTATCACTGTTGTTAACTGGGTAATCAAGGTTAATCTGAGTAGTTAAAGAAGTCGTTTTCCCCTCGCTAATAACATACTGTAATTAAAGGACGAAAGTATATTGCGAACATTCAAGAAATTTCACTTTTCAAATTCAAATTTCAAGAAATTTCACACCGTATTTTGACGATTTTTCTATATTCTATTAATTTTTTGTTATTACTTACAATCCCAAACTGGCAACGATATTAACACTCACCTGCAAGAAAGAAATGTGTTTTTAAAAAAATTATTACGAAAAAAATGTAAGAATGGGCGTTTCATATTATGTGACACCTAGTTAAAGTATCGCTTTATCACACGTTTTTTCCAATTAACTGTTTGTGCAAACAAAAAGATTGAATGAATTTTCTCCTCAAGCAAAAATCTGTCTCGCTTTTATTTTTAGAAAAATTATTTCCCTTGACTGAAAGTCTGGGTCTTACACTTCGGACTTATGAGACAATTGTTGAAAGAAGTATGTACAGGTAACCAAATTATTGCTTTCCCTTTTTATGTGTTTTAAGTCTTTTTCAACCTACAGTTACCACAATTCACAAATAGGCCCAGTACTTTAGATGGTTTTTTTAAATTTAAATTTTCTAGAGAAACGAAAATTTTCGTTCAGATTGTGGATAACTTACAGATTCTTTCAAATTTTATTACCAATTTTTATTATTATCACCAATTTGCAGTTGTGATTTTACAATCAAACAGTTCATAAATATTTCATTTAATTTCTTTTGCTTTTTACATCACATGGCAGAAATTAAACATAGAGCGACAAAGCATACGTTACTATGCTGCTATTTAAGTGGAGATTGTGGAGACCCGTATGATGACTTTTAAACGATTAAAATATTATGGATAATTCTATTTCTTCGTGAATTTGAAAATTATTGAAAAATCTTTCAGTGACAAGCAATTGTTTCTGACCCCTGATTATAAATTTCAATATATCTCGTATAATCTGCTGCATATTCCACATTTAGTAATCTTGAACAGATTGCGAACATACGGCCAGCCAATATTGAAGAGATATTGCAAGTGTGATGTTACGAAAACCCGTACGACTGAAAAAATAGAACTTAATTACAAATGTAATTTCAGATTTACTGAAACCTATGAGAACATAAAAGGTTTTTCTGAAATTCCTTTTCCATTTCCTTTGTTTAGGGGATTGACATTCTACCTGTAAACAAAAAACATCTAATTTTTCTGTTCTGTATGGAACATTGCAAAAACATTACTTTTATCATAAATTGTTTTAGATTTAATAAAATTTTGATCAGTTCTTGTGCTATGTATCATGCCCGCAGCGGTAGCGGAGGGCGTGACGCAGTCCCCACACCCAAAAAAAAAACGTCCACAAACCCAAAAAACTTCATACAAAAACCTTTGGGACAAGGAGCCATATATAGGCGCCCCTCGCCCTCCTCCCCCTCTGAATTACTTTAAAAAAAAACTACGTCGCAGTAGCTTTCAAACAAGCCCTCACTCATCAAAATCGGTTGAAAATTGGCTGAGATATCGAGGTTTGAAAATGACACTTTTCTATGGAGAAATAATTTTTCTATTGTTCTCATCATTACGGAAACTTTTTTTCTGATCTGTCGGTTTCTATCTATCTATCTATCTATCTATATATCTATCTATCTATCTATCTATCTATCTATCTATCTATCTATTAATAATTTTCGATCTCGAGAACTAGACAGCCGATCTTTCTGAAATTTTCAGGGAACGTCAGTCTCGGCCCCAAATGAAAAATTTCATATGCCGCTTTTTCGGGAAAATTCTGGAAAAGCCGTGGCATGTGGAAAAGTGGTCAATTTTGAGGGTTTTTTAGGTAATGCTCGGAGTTTTCGAATTTTAGCTGCGGAGTGACAATAGCTAGACAGTTGGTTTCTTCGGGAAAGTTATAGAGTTTGGTCAGGAGAATTTTTTGGGATCTTAAGAAAATGGCTGCCAGCAGTCAAACCGGCGCCATCTTGAATTTTCCCAAGCAATAAATTAGGGTTTTTTTGGTTTTCGAATTTTAGCTTCGGAATGACAATTCTTAGAGAGTTGGTTTCTGCGGGAAAGTTATAGAGTTTGATCAGAAGAATTTTTTGGGATTTTCAGAAATCTGCCAAAGTACCAAGATGGCGTGGATTTTTGTTAGGTACAAATTAGGCTTCTTTGGGTTTTCGAATTTTAGCTCCGGAATGATAACACTTAGAGAGTTTGTTTCTTCTAGAAAGTTATAGAGTTCCGTTAGAAGAATTTTTTGGGATCATAAGAAAATGGCTGCCAGCTGTCATAGCGGCGCCATCTTGGATTTTCTTTTATGCTTTTTCGGTTTCCGAATTTTAGCTCCGGAATGACACTACCTAGAGAGATGGTGTCTTCTAGAAAGTTATAGAGTTTCATCAGGAGAATTTTTTGGGATCATAAGAAAATGGCTGCCAGCTGTCATTGCGGCGCCATCTTGGATTTTCTTTTATGCTTTTTCGGTTTTCGAATTTTAGCTCCGGAATGACACTACCTAGAGAGATGGTTTCTTCTAGAAAGTTATAGAGTTTCATCAGGAGAATTTTTTGGTATCATTAGAAAATGGTTGCCAACAGTCATAGCGGCGCCATTTAGGATTTTCGTTTATGCTTCTGTGATTTTCGAATTTTAGCTCCGGAATGACACTACTTAGAGAGATGGTTTCTTCTAGAAAGTTATAGAGTTTCATCAGGAGAATTTTTTGGTATCATAAGAAAATTTCTGCCATCTGTTATAGCGGCGCCATCTTCGATTTTTTGCTAAATTCTGTATAATAATACATAGACAGTTGGTTTCTTCAGGAAAGTTATATGAATCAGTGGGAAGAATTCGTGACACGAAGTGTTCCGAAGGTAGCCGAAGCTGACAGGCAGTGTTCCGAACGTAGTCGAAGGTGACACGAAGTGTTTCGAAGGTAGCCGAAAGTGACACGAAGTACTCCGAAGGCAGCCGAAGGTGACACGATGTGTTCCGAAGGCAGCCTAGGGTGACACGAAGTGTTCCGAAGGCAGGCGAAAGTGCTACAAAATATTCCGAAGGCAGCCGAAGGTGATACGAAGTGTTCCGATGGTAGCCTAATGTGTAGGAGAACAATTTTTTTCGGAAAGAAAATTTTTTTCGGAGAAATTTTTTTTTCTTAGAAAATTTTCTTTTCTGAAAATAGAAATAAGATAATAGAAAAGAGAATAGAAATAGAAAATTTTTCACATGAAGTTTGGTTATAACAACTGATAACTTCCAAAAGTACTGATATCGCATACAAAAACTTCTTAAAAGGTAGAGTGTGACGCAGTCCGTAAGTCCGCTTCCAAAATTAATGATATCGCTTGAGGTGACGCTATCGCTGATAATACGCAGAGTTTGTTTGAAGGGAACCTTGTGTTCAAAGTTTTAATTTCCTGAAAAAATTACAGCTCTTTTTTTTAAAACAAAATTACGTTGTGTTAAAAAATTGCGTCATAAATGCCAGACCCACCAGCGTCACCTCAAGCGATATCATTAATTTTGGAAGCGGACTTACGGACTGCGTCACACTCTACCTTTTAAGAGGTTTTTGTATGCTAAGCGTTTAGTTGTGATTTTCTCTTAATAAAATAAAATGTGTAAGCAGCAAAAAATCGCTGATTTCTGTCTTGTGAAAAGTGTTTTCGTACTTCCAACTTCCATAAACATTATCTCGGTTCCTTCCAGAGCAAATTCAATTTAATTTGTGATCATCACACAAATCTTTCAATTTGACTTTTTGTTCACAAAATTACAGAACTTGCTCAACTTCTTGATTGATCATACGTAAAATCGTTTAAAAATCATCGTACGGGTCTTCACAATCTCCACATCGTAACGTATGCTCTTTCGCTCTGTGATTAATTTCTGCCATGTGATGCAAAAAGAAAAAAGAAAACATAACCAAAGGCTCGAACGTATCTAAATATACAAATAAGCAAGCAATCCAACGTTTTCTGTTCTTTTATAATTGAAAGAACTTCAAAGATCCATAGAAATTACCCAAGATAATGTCAAAGGCCCTACCGAAGTACGTCTCAGACCATTCAAATCTAGAAAAGCCAAGGACTAAGCCATTTTCCCCTAAAACCCTGAAACACATGTTCTCTAAAATTTTATTCTCTACAACTTTGCCTTTGGAGCCAACTTTCAAACTCTCATAGTTCTGGAGATTTGGGTCATCCTACCCAATTATGGAAGTTACCATATACAAGAATTGGGCCATATTTCCCCAAAACCTGAAACACTTTTTCCCTTAAATTCAATTCTCTACAACTTTGCCTTTGGAACCAACTTTCTAACTCTCATAGTTCTGGAGATTTGGGTCATCCTGCTCAATTATGAATGTGGCCATATACCACGATTGGGCCATATTTTCCCAAAATCCTGAAACACTTTCTCCCTTAAATTTAATTCTTTACAGTTTCGCCTTTGGAACCAACTTGCCAATTCTCATAGATCTGGATATTTGGGTCATCCTGCCCAATTATGGAACTGGCCATATATCAGGATTGAGCCGTATTTCCTCAAAACCCTGAAGCACGTGTTCGCTTAAATTTAATTCTCTACAACTTTGCCTTTGACAGTAAATCTGCATATTGCATATTTAAGTAAATATAGACGAAAAACTGTATTCGTATATGGCCAAGAAACTCAATTTCGTCCATTCCGTTGGTGCCTGTGCCCATACCCCTGTTCCGATTCCCAGTTTCGTGACATTCATTTGTCACCAAAATGAGGAATTTCCGTGCTATACTTGCTGAGATACTATTTGTATCACACAAAATTGGACATTTTAGTCTTACTTGCTATTTGACACATATTCCACCCAAATTATCAAATGTCCATGTATGCAAGGTGTACGACGTTGAGATATTGACAATAACTACTCGCATCTTTTTAAAATCAAATATTATAGTGAGTCAAAATTTTTGTAAGCTTATATCCGCACAAAAAACTCTTACAGAAGAGGTGTGACGCAAGTCTTCATTTCTGTTTACAAAAGTTGTAAAATCAGAATAGGGTGACGCATTAAGCATCTTATTCAAAACATTTTTCTTCCAGTTACAAAAGTTCTGAAATCAGTGGTGGGTGACGCTTTAAGTTCGAATATGCAAAAAAATCAAAATTTTTTTGTCAAAGTGAGCTTTCACACAAACCTTACGCGCTAAATATAATGACAGCTTTAATGAGTAACAAAGCATTTTGGCCTAAAATTTTGCAAAGAATCCGGGAAAAATATTTTCCGGGAGTGCGTCCCAGGGGGGAAGTGAAAAAGTTCCTGTATATATGTTCCTTAGTCTACGAAAAAATTTCTTGTGAATTTTTTGGCGTGTAAGATTTGCGTCACGACCCCTTACTACCGTGAAGCCATGATTAGTACATATTTGCGAACGAAATATTTAATTATACTAATTTACTAAAGTATAATAATTTATTAGATAAATTTTAGAATTATTTGCAAATCGATTTGAATTAAAAATTCTTGATGTTCACGGGTGAGACACGAACTCACACCAGTGAACATCAAAAATTTTTAATTCAAATCCAACCTATAATATAAAATCCAAAATATCACAACACCTCACCCCACCTCACTACACCTTGGTGCACCTCATTACACTACACCTCTCATCACCTCACTACACCTCAGTGCACCTCATTACACCTTACTGCAGCTCACTACACCTCACTACACCTCAGTGCACCTCACTGCACCACACCTCACTGCACCACACCTCACTGCACCTCACTACACCTTACAGCACCTCACCGCCTTTCACTGTATCTCACTACACCTTGCTACACCTCATTACACCTTAGTGCACCTGACTGCACCTTGGTGCACATCACTACACTTCACCTCAGTACACCTCGCTACATCTCACTACACCTCACTACACCTTACTGCACCTCGCTACACCTCACTACACCAGTGCACTGCACCTTGATACACCTTACTGAACCTTGATGCACCTGACTGCACCTTGATGCACATTAATGCACCTTGAAGCATCTTGGTGCACCTTACTTCACTTTGGTGCACCTTACTGCACCTTGGTACACCTTACTACATTCATGCACCTTACTGCATCAAATTTTTGGTGGAAGTTTTGTACGTCTCTTAAACGATGAATTAAATTTAAAAATAGATGTGAAACTCAGAAACCAAAAATATATGTGGATAATTTGTTTAGTGAATATGGATGTAGCTTTCACATAGTGCACCTTAATCTTGCTACAATTATAATTTTTTTTTGTAGAAAATATTTAGGCAAACATCTTAGACACTGAAGTATCGGTTTCATTCCAATCTTTTACGCCAAGGTTGATTCTAGAGTCGTCCGAGTTTTACCAAAAAATTCTTTTCATTACGTTTGACTAGAAATTTGAACAGAAATATCTTCAAAAAAATATTATAAAATAAAGTTAAACAATTGAAGCTTACACCACTCGAAAGGTTGGTGAAACTTTTTCGCTTACATCTCTACGAAATTAGCACGGAAATCTTTTCAGTTTAGAATGAAATATATGGAACTTAAGGAACACAAAAAAAAATTGGTGAAAGTCAGCAAAGAAGTAGTATGGGCTGTAGGGTCCATGTTGTGGGTCTAACTACGCGACTTGGTGGTTTTTCATGGATATTTTTTTAATGATGAGATTTTTGTGCTGTGTTGAAGAAAAATAGAAGTAAATTTTGTTGTTCTGGATGTATTGATCCCATGCCTGTCCTTAGCGAATAGGCTGGCCCAAAGGTCGGGCATAAAGTCGACTCTAAAAATATGTTTTTGTTTTTACTTTTATTGTCGGTACTTTGTCACATAATGTGTGAGAATCTACAATGACTTATTCGGGATTTTGCACGTTTAAGGCAATAGATTAATCTGGGTCATGGGCCAACTGATATTCCCATGTAAAAAATAGAAAAATTATTTTTTGTTTAAAATAATGGATAATAGTTCTGATGTAGAATCGAAATATTTGAACACTATCAATTTTAAAAATTTGTCTAAAAAAGTTTTAAGTGGAATGATGAAATCAATGTATACCAGATTCGGTTTTACCCTCTACATAGCGTAAAGATAACCCTACTCATGCCAAAGAAGGTTAAATTGTGCTTGAAGCACATTGCTTACTTCACATTGGAAATCCTTATTTCCGGGGCTATTTTGTACATGCCCGGAGACATTATGTAATGTAGAGCAGAGATGAAATGTAATTTAACTCAAAATGAAGACTATAAAACAGAAAATTTTAAATCGCTTCGGTGTTTTCAAAGACCTAAGTAAAATTTGAAAAGTGTCAAGGGAATGCAGCCCGGGTCATAACGCTAGTTGCAAATAATTCTAAAATTTATCTAAAAAATAAATAAATAATTATAATATTAAAATATTAATTATAAAATAATTATAATATAGCGTAACAATTAGATATAATAATTTACTAAAGCACAATGAATTCAAAAAAGAGTTTCGAATTTCAATATACCTGAAAATTTACGTTTTCAAGATAATTTACATTTTCATGACAACTTACATTTTAATGAAAACTTGCACTTTCATGAAAATTTGCATTTTCAGGAAAACTTACATTTACAACTTACATACAATGTAAGTTTTTATGAAAATGTAAGTAATCATGAAAATGTAAATTTTCTTGAAAATGTAAATTAGTATAATTAAATATTTCGTTGGCAAATATGTAATAATAAGCTTACAAAAAATTCACTCACTCAAATATTTGAATCTAAAAAGACGCGCGTAATTATTGTTAATATCTCACCTCTCGTTGCACGCCTTGCAAACATGACATTTGACAATTTGTGTCAAAGGGGTTAGAGGTGTTATTGCGAAAATGTGGAATTATAAATGGTACAGACAGTATTTGCGAAAAAGTTTCATCGACCCTCGAAAATTTCATGTCCGACCTCCACTTCTTCGACCATATCTTCGGGACTACTTGGCCGATTTTGCACATCTTCAGAGTTGAATCATGGGAAGCATGTACCTTTCAGAGAAAAAAAGTTTAGACTGATCGAAAGTGGAGACGGACGGACAGACAGACGGACATTTTTTTTATTGCTGATTCGTCATCTTTAGACGATAATAGATGCATCCCCCAAACTCCCACTTCGTTCTACCCCATGTTACAATAAAATTGTTTGTAGTAAACGTATAGGACCTTGGTACTTCGTACGAGTCCAATTAAATGAAATATTTATGAACTATTTGATTGCAAAAGCACAACTGCAAATTGGTGATAATAATCAGAATTTTTGAAAGAACCTGTATGATATCTACAAACTGAACGAAAATGTTCGTTTCTCTAGAAAATTTGAATTTAAAAAAACCATCGAAAGTACTGAGCCTGAATTGTGCGAACTGTAGGTTGAAGAAGACTTAAAACACATAAAAAGGAAAAGCAATAATTTGGTTATCTGTATTCATACTAGTGCTGTTACCGCCGGGTTTATGGTTTTAACAATTTTTAAAAATTGTTGTGTCTTAAAGCAATTTTATATCATTACTTCGCATTTCCACAAATTGTTTTCAAAATACCTATATGTTCTTTCGCAAAAAAGTAAAAAATAAATGAAGGATTGAATAAGGAGAGAAGTGTAAACCTGATATCGCAGTAAAAAAGTCGATCTCAATAAAAGCATAATTTCATGCGTCAGCACAGACAATAGACCGATTCAAAAGAAAATCTCGAATAGTTTCCGGAATTTAGAACAGTGTTCGAAATTTTAGACACAACAATAGAAAAACATATGAGACGTAACAGAATAAATGTTGCAAAAAGACTCGATTAGACAAATAATGCCTCAGCGGCCTCAGCTCTTAAGTATATCAAATTAGGTCCACATTAAGTCCGAAGCAACGATTTAAAAACAACACTTAAACATTTTCATTAAAATTACAGATTTTTCCGATCAGATGCATCAAGGAAAACCACGGACTCATACTTCCAAAAATTAATTTTTGAGTTAGGCAGATCTTAGGAGCCATAGGTGTAGGTTTATTGCGTATCAGGGTATCCGACAAAATGGCGGATATGCATCAGAAACGGATTTAGGGAAAAATGAGGAATCTTTCTTAAAACGTTTTTTGGTAAGAGATGTCTGTTTGGTGTCAAAAATGTCAATCAGCTTTGGCAAAGTCTCCGAGTTTTGCTACCAGAAGTGACCAGTATTGGTGAAAGTGATGTGCAGCTAGGTGGAAACAGTAGTCAGTAGGAAATCGGTACTACGAGGAAAACGGTAGTACGTGGGAAACGGTAGTACGGGGAAAACGGTAGTACGAGAAAAACGGTAGTGCGAGGAAAACGGTAGTACGGGGAAAACGTTAGTACGGGGAAAACGTTAGTACGGGGAAAACGTTAGTACGTTGGAAATAACAAATCGGTCTATGCAAGTTAACCTGCGTAGTATGAGGTATTTGAACAGATTTGACCTATTTGTTCATTATCTTTCTAAGTTTGAACATCAGTTTGACATTATTGTCATAAGTGAAAGCTGGGTGTTGTCGGGTTATATAGGCCTCTACGGGATTGATGGGTATATGATGGCTATTTCTCTTGTAGAGATGACTTCGGAGGAGGGCTTGCTGTATATGTGAATAAATTTCTTGATTTTTCTTTGAATAGTAATTTATCATCCAATTTTTTTATATATCTGGTACGATTTTTTTGAAGGATTGTGCTTTCAAGGAATTCAAGATTCATGCATACTACCGCCCTCCCCATTATCAAAATGAGATTGAATTTCTTGCTCATTTGGCAGGAACTACTGAGAGTAATGATAGATTTTATATGATTGCTGGTGACATGAATTTTGATGTTTTGAAGTATTCACCTTTTAACGCTAACCTTCACTTGAATGAATATGTTGACATTTTGCTTAGAGCTATTCTAGTTGTTTCTAATAACTATGTTACACGCCCTTCCACAAAATCGCTTATTGATCATGCTATATTCAGGTGTTCAGATGATGTAAATGTTCATAACTCAACCATTGGCAATGAGTTTAGCGACCATAATCCGATAGTGTCTCATGTGCGTTTTCCATGTAAAATGAATAAATATATTGTGATAGAAAAATCCTTGATCGATTATGATAAATTGAATGATAAACTGTGTCTTATGCTTAATGGTGATAGTGTCCCGAATATAGATGATGTAGATGTTCTTTATGATTATTTTTATGAATGTTTTTATAGCTGTTTAACTGAATTTACCAGGGTGAAAAAGTGTAGGATTAAAAGATCTTATGTAGCCTGCATGTATATGAATGATCATTTGGAATATTATATCAATAAATGGAAATCCTTGTGGAATAAGTTGAAAGTGGGGAGGAAGAAAAACAGTAAGTTATTTTTTTACATGACAAAGGCAACTTGATGTCATGAACATAGAAATTTCGCGTTTGCAAACTTTCTATAAAGCCAACATCACACCAGTATACAAGACTGGTGATTCATCTGATGTTGCCAATTATAGGCCTGTGTCTATCCTGCCAGTTATTAACAAAATTTTTGAAAAATTGATTTTTACAAATATTATGGACTTCCTTAATTCGGTTGACTTCTTTTATTGCAAACAATATGGGTTTAGATCTAGGAATGGAGCGCACATTGCCCTGTTTGAATTGGTTGACTATATCTCCTTTCATATGGATAAAGGCAAACCTGTGACAGGCCTTTTTTTGGATTTGTCCAAGGCCTTCGACACGGTCAATCATAGGATGCTGTTGGAAAAAATGTCTGTAGTGGGCATTAGGGGTCTGGCACTTGACCTTGTTGCTAGTTACCTGTCAAATAGGTAACAGCGTGTTATGGTGAACGGGTATGAACGTCCCTGGTTGAGTGTGAATTTGGGGGTAACTCAAGGGAGTGTATTTGGACCGCTCCTTTTCTTGGTTTTTATCAATGATCTATACCTTTTACCACTGAAATCCCAGACATACTTGTTCGCGGATGATTCGAGTTTCTTCTCATCTTCAATTTGTTTTGCGAATAACATGTTAAAATGATCAATGACGATTTGGAATTGTTAATGAACTATTTTGAAGCTAATAAGCTCACGTTGAACCTGGATAAAAGCAATATTGTTCACTTCAGATCCCCTCGAACCAAAATTGACACCTCTTTGAAAATTGTAGTTAATGGAGTGGAGATAAGATGTGTGGATTCAGTTAAATATTTGGGAGTGATATTTGACAAGCATTTGAGTTGGAATTTTCATATTACTGCACTCTGCTCGAAAATCTCAGGACAGATTGGGGTTTGCGTAAATTACGTAATGTTCTGCCAGTCAAAATACTAGATACCTTGTATTATTCACTGATTCATTCTCGTCTATCATATTGTATCGGTACATGGGGATGTGCGACAAGAAGATTGATTATGAATCTGGAAAGGAAGCAGAAAATTGCCTTGAAGGTCATTCATAGATTGCCCTACAGGTATCCTACTGCGCTCCTCTGGTCGGATCATTACCCAGATTTGTTATCGGTCAGTACGATGTATAAAAACGCGGTCTGTAAATTTGTCTTTGATTCGTTAAGGGGCCTATGTCACCATACAGTGAGCTTTCGCAAGCCTACGCACAGCTATCCCACTAGAGCATCACAATCTTTGTTTGTTCCTTACTCTAGGTTGCGTGTTGGTTCGACCAGGGTTAGTGTTGCTAGATCGAGATTATTCAACTCATTGCCGCAAGATATCCGAATTTCGCGTAAACAGACTAAATTTTATCATTCGTTAAAATTACATTTGATAGAGAATTAATACAACGTGTAAAGTGTTGTTCCTTGTAAAAATTATTGATACTACTAACTACTTATCTGAATAGTTGATCCAGAGGGGGGGGGGGTTATCTTCATTCATAAGGAATGAAGATTACCCTTTTCTGGATTTAACAGTTCAACTGTGATTGAGGAGCTCTTCTTGTACTACAGTGCTATAATTGCACGATCCCTGAGTCACCCAGCTGAATTGAGCTGCTGCTTAATTTCAGCCACATTTTACGACAATCTATGAACAATCTTATAAAAGTTAATAAACTGACATTTGGTTTACGCCGATCTAAATTGATATTTCGTATACGATTCAAATGTCACTTTAGGTCGTCATAAACCAAAACGTCAGTTTATTAGCTTTTATAAGATTTTTCGTAGAACGTCGTAAAATGTGGCTGGAACTACCGCCCTGATCATTGATAGTCACAATTTTTAACAGAAATATGTTTTTCTTTTTTATTGATGATATTTTCTAGATTTTTTGAATGATTTTGCCATATGATTTTATGTTGTTTAACAAATTGATATTTTGTGTCCCTTCAAAATGGTTACATAATGGGACTTAAATGATGTTACTTTTATATTACTTAAATATAGAAATAAGCACATCATGATGGGTTAGCGATTGAAGATCAAAATAGCACAGCTTAAGCATGGTTTCCAAGAATAAATCTGGAAGTCACCAGTCAATTAAGTTTCTAACTGATTTCTTTTAGATCGATACGCTATTTCCATATAAATCTAACTCATTGAAGTGTATGTCGTGGCTGCGTTGTATTCTATAGATTGATGCATTTTCTTGATAATTTGTTTTCATCCTCGGTAGGTAGAAGACTGAGTTCTGACGAGTCAATCTGGATAGACGGTGACGTAAGATTTTTTGTTTTATTATTAAATCGACATGATTATGAATTAATTTATACAGCCAGTTCTGCGTGTTTCCAATGAGTGTAAGTTTACATGTTTCAAACTCAGATGATATGATGGCCTTGGATTTTAAATTCTGTATTTGAAGTAAAACATTCGAGTGAACTTCTTTTGAACTCGTTCGATTTGATCACTCGCATCTACGTAGTAAGGGTTCCATACCGATGAGCAATATTCCAACTTGCTTCTGACGAGTGATATGTAAAGTGTACGAATGCTGACCAGCGTCGAGAAGTATCTTCCACAACGAAAGATAAATCCCAACAATTTATAGGATGATCTTGGGATTTTATCTATACGCTTTTTAAACGACAATTTATTATTATTATTACTCCCAAATCTTTCTTCGAAGACACTCTCTCGAGCCGTTCATTACCAATGGAATATGGGAATAAAATTTTGTTTTGGCTATGGGCTAGTCATAGCAGCACATCTACTAACATTTAGCTACATATTATTCAGCTTGCACTACTCTATAATAATAACAATAATCCGTCGTAACAACCCGTCCGAGTCAGAGGCTAGATCATTTTATTTACTAGTTCCGCATTTTTTTTGTGAGTTTTTCCTTGTGAGTTCATTTATCGTCGAGCGCTGATACGATCTGATGGTGACACCACATCTGAAATTCACAGACGTATCATGGCGACAAGCAGATGCTATTTTGGTCTAATCAAACTGTTACGATCAAAGCAAATATCAAAGAAAACAAAGTGCCATATTCACAATACACTTATCCCTCCAGTAAGAAAAGTGATGAATAGTTGCTCCTAACGTTCGAGCGTAAGGTACTTCGCACCATATTTGGAGAGATGCGCGAGCGTGAAAGGTGGCGACGGCGATATAACTTTGAATTGGAACGTGATTTTGGCGAGCCGGATATAGTGGCGGTGGTGAAAGTCCAAAGGATGAGGTGGGCGGGACATTTAGCACTCATAGATAAAAACAGAGCCACCTCAAAATTATTCCGTAACGATCCAGAAGGGCGAAGAGGAGTTGGCCGCCCCAAAATTAGATGGATCGATGATCTCGAATAAGATCTTTGGACGCTCGGAATAAAAAATTGGCAATACGCGGCAAGGAACAGACGCAATTGGATTAGAATCCTCAAGCAGACCAATGCCCAAAAGTGGCTGTAGCGCCGAAAAAGTAAGTAAGTCCCTAGATTAAAGCTGGAGCTATTTTTATGCTTCCAGAAAGTCTGTGTAAGCCATAAAATAATTGAAAGTGAACATTGGCTTTGCAATTTAAATCAATTTCAACTGAAACATAACAAAAACATATTTAACCAAGTTTGAATGCATACGTAACGCGACGAAGTCATGCAAAGGAACAACTACCTTTCACAATAACTTATTTATCCATCCCTTATTTTCCGAATACCTAATCACAACAAAAACCTCTTAAAAGGTAAAGTGTGACGCAGTCCGAAAGTCCGCTTCCAAAATTAATGATATCGCTTGAGGTGACGCTATCGCTGATAATAGGCAGAGGTTTGTTTGAATGAAATCTTGTGTTCAAAGTTTTAATTTCCTGAAAAAATTACATCACTTTTTTTTAAAACAAAATTACGTTGTGTTAAAAAAATTGCGTCACCCAACGACGAAATAATTTTTCTGTACCTTCAGTTTTTGCGCTGATAAAATTTGACTTTTGTTTGTTATTGCGTAGATTGTTTAAGGTAGGATAGGATAGGATAAGTGGGCAGATTCCTTGCGAGAATCTAGCACCTAGGCCTGAATTGGGCCTGTTGAGCGCACCCACAGTTGAGACCTCAGTGAGGCTGTATTTTTAAGTATTAAGTGCTCGATGAGCAGCTGTTCAAAAAAATTTAGGATGTGCTTGGGATCAATGCTCCAAATAGAGCCGTAGCTCAGTCGATAGGCACCTAGATATTTTGCTCTTGATTTCGCCAAGGCTGGACAGTGGCAGAGAAAGTGTTCAGCTGTTTTGATCTCCCCGCATTTACTACAGTAAGGATTGTCCACCAGCTTCAAGGTGAACAAATGTTTGTTCAGTAAGCAATGGCCTGTTAGTATATCGGTTAGCCTCTTAATATTTCTTCTGGTTTGAGACAAGAAGTGTTTCGTATGCTTTTCATTTATCGATAAGCAGTTTTTGGCTTGTCGAGCCGAGTTCAACAGTCGCCAGTGATTCGCAAACAATTCGCCTTTCCACATATCAACGATGGTCTGCAGAGTCGAGAGTGACACTAGTAAAGCAGGCTCTGGACCGCAGAACGGCGTTGCAGACGCTCTCTTGGCCAATAAGTCGGCTTTTTCATTACCGTTATGGCCATATTCTAAGCGATTTCAAAACTGCTTGGCTATCCGTTAGGATGTACGTTGGCAGCTGTGAGTCTACACCCTTTTCAAACTCGTGACAGCAGCCGATGATTCCAGCGATTTCTGATTGATAGATGGTTGAGAATTTACCTAGTGGCACCAACACTTCTGAACCGTCTTGAATACAGTGCAGGCCTGCACCGGCAAACCCGTTGTTGAGCGAGCCGTCAGTGTACCAATTGACGGAGTTATCCGTATGCAGTGGAGTCGATAATTGCCACTCTTCGCGGTAGGTTTGAGGTAAATTTTAATTTTTG
>CM055406.1:2708555-2729326 GCA_029228625.1 Pseudolycoriella hygida
TGTAGAAACATAAGTTTCTGATTTTATAAATGAAATTCTGATTGTGTTTTATCGAAGTGATTTATTTATAATGTTAACTTGTCGAGTGTCTGTGATGGAATGAATCTGATTTGTATGATGTATGAGTGATGGAGTCGTGAGCCACTACACTATTTTCATTTATAACCTTGGTAACCCGACGGACAGAGAAATGAATAATTTGCCGCGCTTCGAAAAATTGATTTTGTGAAATTCACAGTAACAATAGCTTACAATCCTTTTGTAGAATCAAAAACGATTACACAAAGTGTACTTTTAGTGCTATTTTCAGCGAATTTAGACGTCACACAGTTCTGCTTTGTAGTACCGAATTTCAATGCCAGAAGATGCTTAAGTTCAACCAAGAAAGTCACCGTCGTTGTTTTAATTGCAAAAATATGATGAAGAAAATGATTCGTACACTCCCTTAAAAGTTTCTTATGAGGTAGTACTAATAAGCTCAATAGGGGTAAAACGAATCTAGGGGGCGCCTACCTAGACACAAAAATGAAATGTTTAGATTTTTTTGCCTTACAGCAAGTTATTCAAATAAGGAGTTTTTCAAAATATCCCAATCAATTATTCAAACCTCCTTGGCTGTTGGTGTACTCCTACAATGTTACGATGAGATAGCTTGAAAATTTAAAGTAAGTAATTTCATAAACTAGTAAAATCCGAAGTGGAACAATAGAGCAACAAGAATAGTAGATTACAGTGTATCGTGCGAAAGAAAATGAGGGATCAACTTCGTGATACAAGCCAAACTAAAAATTGTTTGTATTTTTAATCGACGAGCTTTGGAAGATGTTATTTTGACGAGGATATGATTTCTGTCCCGAGCCGGATTCAAAGTATATAAATAAACTTCGGCGCGGGCAGCAATTCTCGTACAGGGTTGAATTTTACACTTTCGCTTCTTGTGATCCAAATAACTATTTCTTTATTTTATTGCTTCTCCTACATATCAGAACAGATGACTTCGAACGGGCTCATAGAACAACTCCTACTTTTAGTAATCCTAGTAATTCCTAATACAAGTGTTAACAAATCAATGAACGTGAATCATCGTGAATTAGTTAAGAAATTATCCAAATTTTGTGTCGTTTAACGTTTTGAAATTGTGCACAACAGTCCTGACAGTCTCTTGGCGTATAGATTATGTTTTTTACCTTGAATCACTTGTGGAAGCAGAAGACGAGCACAAAATTTGTTGTTTGCTGTCACTTTGATAATCGATAGGGGTGGACCACTGTTAGTCTAAATTTGTTGATGTTCCATTTACTTCTTGATCATTGATAAAGTACAAGAATTTAACTTGTAGTTAATCGAAAGATTTATGCATCATATTTCAATGAACAAATGTAAGGAAAGGATGATTGTAAAAAAAAAACTAACAGATGATAATGGCATTGTTTCGCTACTCTAAAGGTAAAAATTTGTGCATTAAAGTGAAACAAAATAATAGTAAATACCGTACCTACACGTAGCATCGATTTGATAAATTCTTCTCATAAATTTTGTCATTCCACCGAAACTTTTACTTTCCGATAATAAACAAACACTTTCAGCTACCTCGGCTCTGTACATACATTTACGATAATACACTCAAAATCGAAAGTATATCCCATTTGTATCAATTTTTCACATCAATTTAGCACAAGAACGCAAACCCTTATGCAAATCAGACTACTTTATAACACTTTGTTCCTTTTATTTCTGCGTTATGTGTAAGTTATTTCGTCATTCTTCACACTAACAGTAACGGGTGTAGCACAGATATCGGATTTTAATTTTCAGTTTGTTAGGACTCGAACATTGACAATTTTACGTTGCATGGCCGAATCGAGTTACAAGTCGATTATTTCTTTTTCGGCAATAATCAATTATGAATGAATATTGGATGAATAAATGACACCCACCCGTTTGACCACGAGGTCTTGTCAAGGAGCGAAGATCCGAGTATAAGTATAACCGCTTATATACACGTTTATTCAGTACGATGCTTTAATGCGTAAGCTGGATGTGTATTAGTATAACCGTTCACGTTTTTTGTGTTTGGTTTAACTGACTTATATACGGTCTTGAACAACTTATACACTCTACTAACACACCGACAGCGAATGCAAACAACAATGAATATTTCACCGATGATACCTCTGATCTTGAATACGAAACGAATGTCATACCAAACCAAACGCTTAGACGTTCAGGAAGGCAAACAAAGCCGATCGATCGCTTGGTGGCTGGTCTCTATGCTTCCGACTGGATGGAAGATCAGATCTACCACCCAACCGCAGAGCAATCGACGTCAAGTGGGTGTTCAAGACGAAGCGAGACGTTCATGATAACATCACACGCCAAAAAGCTCGTTTGGTTGTGAAAGGTTACGCGCATATAAAAGGCATCAATTTTGAGGAAACCTTTTCTCCAGTAGTGAAGTTCAATTCGTTATTTGATGTCGCTGGCCGCAAAAAACAACTTGGAAATTGACCAAATGGACGCGGTGTCAGCATTTCTCCAAGGCGAAATACACGAGGAAATCTATGTCAATCAACGGAAGTAGTTTAATGTAGGAAACAAAGTTTGTAAATTGCGAAAGGCGATGTATGGCGCTAAACAGGCCAGTAGGGCATGGAACAAAAAGTTGGATGCGGAGTTGAGCATCATATTATTTAATTCATCATTCCACACAATGCGCAAGGCACAAGGCCCGGCATAGCTTATGCTGTCAACACAGCAAGTAAATTCAGTATGAATAATCCTGGTAAGGCACACTGGATTGACGTCAAAAGAATTATGCGCTATCTAAAGGGCACAATCAACGCTAAACTTGAATATTCCGAGGAAGGTAATAAAGAAACAATTGGCTATCGCGACGGTGATTGGGCAAGTGATTTTGACGACCGTCGTTCAACTAAGGGATACTGTTCTTTAAAACAGTACGGACAATTCGACAATTCGAAAAAGAATTTATGGTTGATGGCGACTCGAGATACAAGCCGACAAAAATCAACTGTGACAACACCAGTGCCATAGACCTGTCAGGCTCATCAGGATATCATGCTGGAACGAAGCACATTGATATTCGTCACCATTTTGTGAGGCAACGCATAGCAGATGGTCATTTAGAGGCTCAACATATTGGAACCGGACACATGGTCGCCGATGACCTTACAAAAGCGCTCTTCAAACCGAAGCATCTCATGCTCTCAGTGGGACTTGATATGAAATTTTAAGTTTCTTAATTTTTATTGCTAATTCAATTTAGGGAGAATTTTGGGACGAAGTAAATCAAATTAAATAACAACGCTGACTTTAACGATGTACTAAAACCTTAATACTAGTGAACACTCACTCATTGTGAATATACCCAGGTTTTTGCAGTCTTAAAAAGCTGCGCAGAAGTACAAAATTCTATTAATGCAAAAATATATTTCCGTGAATGTAACTAGTATTTTTTGAGTTCTTTAATCATATATTTTTAGCCTGAAGAAGAGTCCAAATTCGGCTCGAAAGGTAATCGAAATATATTTTATGGGATTGAATCTGGGCACTGTCGGCCCAAGGGTCGCCGAGCTAGGGCTGTTTAGGTGGTTTTTGGTCTTTTGTACATAACTCGAGCAAATCTTTTTCGATTTTCATTGTTTTTAGTCAACAGGTCTATGAAAGCATTTTGTAGAAGAAACTTTTTTGAGATTGGGCCCTAGGATACAGCTAGGGCACTAAAAGCGAGTCTCTGCTAGCGCTCTACATGTTTTTTACACATAACTCGAGCAAATATCTTCCGATTTTGAATTTTTTTTATCGACAGGTCTTGGACTGTCTCCCGTTTTATAGAAGAAAATTAAAATTTTTTGATTAGAAACCATTGGACTCAGGCAGGACCCTAAAACTGAGTTTCTACTAGGGCCCAACGTGTTTGCTTACATAAATTGGATAAATCCTAACTGATTTCGTTGAATCTTTTTATATTCGAGAGGTAATTGTGTACCGAATTATATTCAAAAAAAAATTTGGACCCGGTGCCTGTGCTTAGGGCTGAAGTAGGCCTCAGGTCTGTCCTAAGGTCGACTCTAACCAAAAAATTTTTTTTTGCTATGTTGCAATGCAAATTGAGGGAAACATTTTGTTCTATGGAAGTATGTCTCCGAGGCATTTCCTTATGGCCCTAGGTCGGTCCTACGGTCTACCCTAGACAAAAAAAATGTTTTTTCACTATGTTGTAGAGAAAATGGAGGGAAACATTTTTTTCTATGTAAGCATTTGTCCGAGGCCTCTTCTGAGGACCCTAGGTCGGCCCTAGACAAAAAATGGTTTTTTGGCTTTGTTGTAGAGAAAATAGAGGGAAACATTTTTATCTATGTAAGTATTTCTCCGAGGCCTCTTCTGAGGACCTTAGGTCGGCCCTAGACAAAAAAGTGGTTTTTTGCTATGTTGTAGAAAAACTTGGGATGAACATTTTTGTCTATTTGGGGGTCAATTTTGTACTTTCGGAAGGCCTTTTTTACGCCGTTTCTTCGGACGGGTTTTTAATATTGCCTTTTCGGCAATTTCCGATACTATTTAATGTGAACATAATTTCATACACTAAACAGTCAAGACAACATTTACTTAAATACGTTCGAGTCTTTTCGTAACATCAGCTCTGTTTTCCGCATCTATTCTGATACGTACGAGTCTCTTGCATATGTTTTATCTCAATTTATTATGGATAACGTACTAAGAAAGAATGAAATGAAAATAACGTTCCCTCTTAACACACCGATGAAATTGGCCAAAGAGACTTTGGCACCCTGTACCGTTAGCCACAGAATAATAAAGATGCTATTGGCACCCAATAAAAGAAGTAGATTGCAACTATAGGAGTTGCCTATGGAGAACATTTTTTGTTCCTTGTACAGAAAGTCACTAAAGGGAGTTAACTAAGAGGAACATTTTCCTGATACAGAAAGTCACTAGAATGAGTTGACTAAGAAAAACATTTTCCTTATGCAGACTCACTAGAAGGAGTTGACTAAGATTAACATTTTCCTTATATAGAGTGCTACTACAAGAAGTCAGTCGCTAGAAGGAGTTTGCTAAGAAAGAGGAACACTTTCCTTATACAGAACAGATCTATTTCAAGTGTTTATTCCTTAATCTGCTACGTGTTTCAAAACTTATATATTACACGTGGTGCCAATAGTCTCTTTGTTATACTGTGTCTAACGGCACCGGTGCCAGTAGTCTCTTCATTATACTATTGAGTACCAGGTGCCATAAGCCGCAGTATAATATAGAGACTATTGGCACCGGGTGCCATTAACCGCTGTTGAAAATGCTTTCTTCAAATTTCGTCTTTTTGTGGCCTTATTTGAGCCCTCACTATGAAACTTTGGTTATGTTGAACCAAGAGCCTTTTAATAGTTTTCTACTAGACTATGTTGAATCAAGACTTCTGTTTACTACTTAAAACCCTGGGATGTTGCTCTTTGGAGTTCTAATTTTATTCTGATTCTTTCTCATACAAAATACCCTTATTTATATAAAACTTAACGTGATAAATTCAGGATCACTTAGTTAAAAGTAAATTAATACAAAAATCAAAGAATTCTTTGATAACGAAAACGTAGAGTGAAAAATGAGTGATTCTATTTCTCAAGATGTCGTTGATCAAGTGGAATTCAAGAAGTCATTGGTCAAGTGTTACTGAAGAAATCATTAGTCAAGCGGAACTTAAGATATGTTGGTCAAGTGGAAATCAAGACAGTCATGGGACCGATCCCAGTTCAAAACAATTTTACAACGCCCCATGCATTGTTTATCTAGAATTCATTGGCATTCGAGACATGGCTACACAGAAAGAAGAAGATCTTCAGGCCCAAATTCATTGCAATATCAAACTTTCACGAAACAAAGATGAAAGGTCCAAAGAAGCACTCCCTTGGGTCAAAGGTCAACAGTCAAATCCACGTAAAGTTACGATAGCTCACAAAAGGTTGATCAAAGTAGCGAAAAAATCTTTAAATGAATGAATATCTAGAAAAAGGACCTAACATAATTGAATTAATTACGAAGGCGATGTTCTTCCGTGAAAATCGTACAACAGTCAACTCAGATAAACGGAACATATTTCAAATGATTGAGGTACAAGAAGACGATAAAATTTATTTGATGTTCTTGTGGTGGGAGAATCACTCGTGTACAAGAATGAAGATTTTCCCAAAATTCATTTTACAAGCAGCCGTTCAACTAATCACAGGAAAAGTTCGCATGGCTCCAATCAATCAAATGACGTTACCTTGGTGGAAGTTAATAGGCAATATATTGGTAGCACGAATGGGCAAATCGGTCAACGAATCCTTTATGGGTAAAATTCAGTGCTTTCATTATACAGATTCAACGACAGCATTAGCATGGACTTTAATAATCGATGAGTGGTGCGAGTTCGTCAAATTGAGGGTATTCCACGCAAGAATTATTACATACACTTTGGTGGGAGTTTGCGGATTGGTTAAAACCCACGAAAAATCAATAGACGCAGGAATATGAAAGAGGACGTGCATCCGATTGGTACTTTTAAAAGGAAATTAAAAGCGTAGGAAGAATGAAAACTTAGAGTGAAAAATGAGTGATTCTATTTCTTACAGCGGCAGTATAATGAAGAGACTATTGGCACTCAATGCCATTAGCCACAGTATAATAAAGAGACTATTGGCACCCGGTATCATTAATCTCTGCCTTCGACAAATTCAATAAATTCCTCCTTTTACGAAAAATTGTGATCAACGAAATTCATCCTTTTACAGAAACTGAGACACCAATAGAATTCGTTTTTTTACAGAAACTTATGAATAATGTGATCTGCAATCAGAACGACTTTATATCGTCCTGGGTCCAGTTGTCATAGCAAATGGACAAATGGCGCTGGGCACTATTATCCCCCTGTGTGTTATAAGCGTTCTGTGGGTGTGTTTAACGCCTTGAAGTGTTATTAATGCACTAAAATTTCGTGTGTAGCTCGCAATCAAGTTCTCCTTCGGAGTCCTTTTCTGTTGGTTCATCTCATCTTGCACCCCTGGGTTCGATATTCTAGCACGAAGAAGAAATCTTTTTATATTGTAAACACACCTGCTGTTGGTATTTTATAATATTCCACACCGAATAAATTGATTATCTATAGAAAGCGTCTTGCTGAATAAAAATGTTTTGCTAAATAAGTTGAATCAGAACAGAAAAGAATCGATTTTTATTGAGATTAAGAATGAAAAACAAGGCAAGAAACAAGGTTTATTTGCGATTGTCTTTTTACTAGAAGCAAGATAATGTAACCGAAGGTCATTAAACAGAAATAAAGTTAACCGTGACAATATTATTCGTTTCGTTCTAAAATAAATTGCTCAGTTTCGTCGTTAAAACAATTTAATGCCGGTAAGTTGTGTTTTACATGTATACGTTCACGGCATGGCAGTGTATGTGACATATTAATGGCGAACAATAACTGGCGAGGATGTATTTACACTTACACGGCCAGTGAATGACATATTCCGATATTCGAAAATGAATTCATTTTCTACGAGTGCGTAATATAAGATTACTTATACATTGTGGTAAGCGAGTAATAACCGTTCAAGTGTATATTACACACAACGCGCGAGCGATAACGAGCAAGTGTGTGTACTATACACGCGAACGGTTATTCGAGTGTCCACAATGTATAAGTATATTATATTACTTTAATAGCGACGATTCGACGAACATCCAACACAAGTACTGATGGTCGAGGGAGCTAGGGCACGGTAGCGCTAATTTTTTGAGATGAGGTGTCAGGGGTTCAATTCTGATTTTTTTTACTTTTTTTTTACTTTTTTTATGTTTGTTTCATGCACAAAATATTCAAATTATCAAATTGTTGCATCTAGATAGAAGAAAGTGAAAAAAAAATTTCGCGCATGCTTGAACCTTAATGCACATTTCATATAAATATTTTATATAAAACACAACCGAAGATTATGTTACAATGAACAATGGGCATGTGCATTCGAAAACAAAAAACGCCCCGCGTTCCAATCAACGATGCTAACCACTACGCCACATGATCTTATATTATTAAATACATGAATTGCGAATTATATTATCCCAGCTAATGTGATTCAATTGAAAACTCTAATAAAATGTGTTTTCTATATGCGTGAATGTGTGTATTGTGTATGTAAATGCATTGAACATTTAGAACATAAAAAATAATTAATTTTTGACCAAACGGATTTTGATCAAAGAAAATGCCAGTGTGCAGCACTTAATGTCAGGACTTCTGTAAAGTAATTGTTTCCTCAATCGGACGAGTTTTTATATGAAAAATATTTGATGAAATAAATAAAAAATGAAAAAGTTTTTAATTTAAAAAAAAAAATTGGATCATTAGACATTGAACCCACAAGTGTGTGTGCTTAATTCGAAATTTTGTTTTCGAATGCACATGCGCATTGCTCATTGTAACATAATCTTCGGTTGTGTTTTATATAAATATTTATATGAAATGTGCATTTAGGTTCAAGCATGCGCGAAATTTGTCTTTTTTTTTCACTTTCTTCTATATAGATGCAACAATTTGACAATTTGAATATTTTGTGCATGAAACAAACATGAAAAAAGGAAAAAAAAGTGAAAAAAATCAGAATTGAACCCTCGACACCTCATCTCAACAAATTAGCGCTACCGTGCCATAGCTCGCTCGGCCATCAATACTTGTGTTTAATGTTCGGCGAATCGTCGCTATTAAAGTAAAATAATATACTTATACATTGTGGACACTCGAATAACCGTTCGCGTGTATATTACACACACTTGCTCACTATCGCTCGCGCGTTCTGTGTAATATACACTTGAACGGTTATTACTCGCTTACCACAATGGATAAGTAATCTTATAATATAAAACACAACCGAAGATTATGTTACAATGAACAATGCGCATGTGCATTCGAAAACAAAATTTCGAATTAAACACACACACATGTGAGATTCCATTTACGCATATAGAAAACACATTTTATGAGAGTTTTCAATTGAATCACATTATCTGGGATAATATAATTCGCAATTCATGTATTTAATAAGATCATGTGGCGTAGTGGTTAGCATCGTTGATTGGAACGCGGGGCGTTCTGGGTTCGATTCTCAAACGGACGATTTTTTTTTTAATTTAATATTTCTAGTTTAGCTGGTTATTTATCGCCCTAGACAGTAGAATTTATCCCTCTAGACGGATAAATACTGAGAATAATGCAATGAATTCTCATTTTCCGTCTCAAAAATTGGCATTTAATGTAAGACGTATCGTCGCATATAAAGTAAAAATTATTTTTCACTTCAACGGATTAAGACCAAATAAAATAGAAAAGTTTTTTCCTAGCTATTAAAATGTGGGTATAGGGATTTTTGTATTGTTTTAATCGGATTGATATTACTGAAGGTATTTATTATGATTCACATTTTTCAATTTTTGAAACGCAAATTACTTCAAAAATATTGATCTGATTTACAAAAAAAAATATTTAACGTTCATTTTGACAACGTGGAAACATTTTTAGCATTTTATTTGATTCAAACGATTCAAATCCATCTAAGTCAAAATTAATTTACGTACAATGAAGAAATTTATAATTTGCTCATTCTACACATTCTCACGTTTCATCACTTTGAAAGAAAAATAAAAAAAGAGTTAAGTGTGCAAATTATGAATTTTTTCATTTTATATTTTGCGAAATATGGTTACGTTTGATTTGTCTGACCGCTGGATGCATGCTGTCATCATTTCTCTGTTGAATTGAATAGTGAACGCATACCTTTGTACGAAAATTGTTCATTTTCGAAAATAAACAAAAAATATGAAGGTTGTGGTGTTTAACATGGAAAAATAAAATGAAATTAATTTTATATTTGCAACATACCGGTTCCTTATGTATTAATAGTTCATTATGATACCGTTGCTTATTGCCAGCATTAAGAACTCGCGTGTATATTACACAATACGAGTGTAATATACACAAGAGTATTAGTGCGTGCCATAAGCAACGGTATCATATAATGTTTTATTGCATACGCGCACTGTTTCCCCTTAAAAATTATTACCATAGTGATTATAAATAGAAATTATTAACCTGTGACAATGACATTCTTCATTCCCCTATGTTTGTTTTCTCGTTTTTGCTTGTGCAATAAAGCATCGTATTGACATTTGAGGGGAAATCTCGGCAAGCCTCGATGTTCCCCTCAAATGTTAATAAAATACTATGATACCATTGGTGAAACGTGCACATATTTTTTTTTCAAGGTTTTTTATTTATTTTAAGCATTTATACAAAGCTGTAGAATATAAAAAACTTCATTTAACCTTTCAGTTTTCGGAAATGTTGCCATAATACTCGCCGAATTTCCACGTTGAATAGCGATACTTATGTTTTTTTTTGAAAAATTCCTTTGCTTATTGCTTCTTTACACCAAGGCCCTAATGTTTCGACTGCGAATGGTACTCTTGCCTAGTTCTGTTCTTTTAATTTTTTGTATTTGTTATGCTTTCTTGATGCTGCTAATTCTGCTAAACAAATAAATGAATGTAGGAATTGGCCAACGTATCGATACATGTTGCGTCCCACGTTAAACATGAACTTCTATGCCATGGTGTTAACGTCCATCGGGCTTCTTTCCGTCATCCCTGAATAGACCAACTGGTTCTAACGATGCAGGAATATTCGCCGACGCTAATGCTCTAGCTATAATTGATTTTAGCTCGCGATGTCGTGAATATCGTCCCATGGCTTTATTACAACACAATCCATGTGTCCCATAATTATCGACTTCGACCCCACAGACACATTTATATTGATGACAGATCGCAGTTCAATAGGTAAACTGGGGTAAACTCAACATAGTGTGTTTTAAAAGTGCTAGGTGGCACTGAGTATGCATACCGCATAGTATGAATGTTAACTAACCCCTGTTTACCTGATCGAAGGAAATCACTGATTTATCATTATGAAGAATTCATTGTATCATACCGTGTGTGTGAATGCATTGATTCAATTGTTATCGTCACATGAGACGCGCCAGTCGTGTGAGAAAAGTGAAAGAGGCTCTGAAGTTTTCCGTAAAGTTCGTTTGGTTTTTTTTTGTAATTAATTTGTTAATAATTCAATAACCGACAGCAGTTTACTGTGTAATACAATTGTGCAACATGAACAGCATGAACGAATTCGCCAATATGGACGATGACTTGCCATTAGAAGAAATGGAAAATGCTCGACTCGCATCAATGGAAACTCTACCAGAAAGATCAAAGCACACTTACAACAAAATTTACAAAATAATCAAGAATTGGCAGGAGGGCCACCCAGTTAAAACTATTTCATCGAATCTCGTGCTCGCTTACTTTCGGGAACTGGAAAAGCTGGTACGACAACATCAATTTGGATACGTTTCTTGCAGTGAAGGCGTTTTTTAAAACGAAATCCAGTGGAGTTGGATCACCCTCTTTGTCAATCAATACCATCTTACCATTACGGAATCCATTGGGAACGTAGGAGGTTCGGAGCATCACGTTGGATATTGATGCTATCGAATTGGCTACATTTAATTGGCGAAGCGTTTTCACCAAAACTCGGTCAGGTGCTGCCGAAGTGTCCAGTGATATTTTCTTCATTTGGGTTCTTATGTCCTCATCGGCGATTGGATAGTATTCCAAGCGATTGATATTAGGGTTCTCGAATAACTTCCGGAAATATTCCTCAATTATTTCCATTTTTATTTTGCATTGTCGCGAGGCGCCTTTGTTCATAACGAGTCTGACCGCTTTCTTTCTTTAGTTGTGATACCAGTATTGTGCGTATTTGGTATTTGTCGCGCCTCTTGAGCCTGGCTTTTGAGTCGGTTCGCTGCGGGTTCGAAGAGCGTGATTGCTGAGCTGAATTGACTTTTCGATTCTTCTTTAATTGGCGCAACCGGTAGAATTTGGTGAGACGGATGTTGTGGACCTGGGAAGTGTTGAGTTGCAGTGAAAAGAAATTTCTGAAATGCGTTGACCTTGTTATCGAACTCGGCTTCGTCCAAAGTTGCGTCATTTTCAAATTTTGCTAATATTTTCGTCCATTTACTGCATTCTGTTTCCAAAGAAGAGCTTTTCGAAGCCATTTTCGTCGGGTCTGCACACTGCAGCGGGATGTCTAGGTCACGTTGTCTCGATATCAATTTCTTGGCTGTTTCATTGTTGGCTTCTTTCGTGTGTCTATTTCTATGGACTGACAGGCCTCTGGATGACTTGAACGTTTGTTTACAGACGTCGCAGGATAACGGTTTTTGGGAGCTAACACTAGGGCTACTAGTTAAGTCGGCAGTGACTGGGTTGGTTTCAGTGGGAGGCGTGTTTTGCGTTGGCTTGGGTGGTTTTACCAGGGGTGCTTTCTTTTCTATAGTCGGTGCAGCGATGATTGGATGGACTGACGGATTTTGCTCCAGCATGCGGATCGTGAGCCCATTGCCTGGACTAACGTCACTCAGCGAATGATATTTGCCTGGGCGTATGACCACGGGTGCGATCGATGGAATCAGTCTTCTGAAGTGACCGGAATCTGTTGGTCCTGTGAAGAGCAATATCAACTGAGGCTTCTTCAGATCGCTGTTGCGTTTGCCGATGAAGCCGTATTCGTAACAACAGACTTCATTTGGCTCCCCTTGCTGAAAAATGTAGCCGGCAAAGCCATGTATCTCAGCAGCAGCATTTAATTCGCTGAACGTTCCATATTTTCCCGATTGTTTCATGTGTCTTTCGTACGCTTGTTTGGACAATTCCTCCCTTTTGCCGTTCGTGTCGCATAATGATAGTATGGGAATCTGAGACTCGAGATTAAATTTAATGTTCTCTCTGTAGCGGTTCCAATTCGATTGAAATCCGGGCGAGCCTCTCGACGACTCCCAATCGCACCTGTTGTACCGATTGAGATACTCCATTGGCATTTTGCACGTTGCTCTCTAGGAAATCTGCTATTGCTGTAAATAGACAGTCACCATCGCAGCTCGTTTCTGCAATCTCAAAATTACCGCATTCGTTGATCGATGAGCTGTCGATTTGTAGCAGGTTACGTTGTTTTCCCAACCTAGTCCGTGTGACTACTACTCTAGACATAATTACTACGCGGATGCTAATGGGTCTGCGCGTTCATGTTGCTCGGGTGATAGAATATTTCGGAGTATTGTCGGGTATTAAAATATTTGCGCAAAAAAGAGTGGAGATTCTTAGTTATATGTTTATGTAAATGTACGTAACTAGGAAAATAAGCACGCCAATAATGCTATAAAACTTTGAACTGAATTGGCTATGTAAATCGGTTGTAACACTTGTGCGATTACGGTACCTCGCCTTTGGCTCGGAAACCGCAACCCTTCACAAGCGTGTTACAACCGATTTACTTAGCCAATGCAGTTAATAACTAGAAATGGGAATCGTAGTACACGATGTTGAAAGTAAAATTAGAAACTACTTTATACACATTCAACGTTTTGTTACACGCAGAAGAAAATTATTTAAATGACCAGTCCGACTTTATTCAATTGTATGGTAAACGACCTTATCATTGAACTGAAATGGATACCAGGAGTGGAAGTGATAATGTTCACAAACGACCTAGCAAATCTGGTAAGTGGAGAAAATATGCAGTATATAGAAACTGTAATTAACTCCGCGCTAAGTGTGTTACAAAAATGGACCGTCGACAACGAAATGTTGGTTAATACAGAAAAAACAAAATACCAAATATTCTCACTGAAGAACAACCTAAAAAATCCGACATTGTGGTTTAACGGCACACAAATACAAGAGACTAAATCGCAAAAATATCTGGGATTCACCTTAGACCAAAGATTAACATTTAAATCACACATCAAACAAAGCGGAAAAAAGATTGCAGATTTTGAAAAGATTGACTTGGCTGAAATGGGAAGCTGCAAAGGATACACTACAACTCGATAGCGTAGTGGTTAACACGTCTGCTTGCTACTATGAGATCGAGTTGCCAGTGCGTTGGTTCGAAACTCAGCCGCAGACAGATTTGTTCCGATTGTTAGATTTGTAAACAAAACAAAGCTAATTGAATCGGTTCAAGTCATGTGAAGTTGAGTGTAGCGCCATCGTACGGCTTACCGGTGAAAGGCATTGTTGGCAAGGCTGCCACGCTATTGAAAAAAAATAGCGTCGCTATCGCTATAGCGAAATAGCGATAGCGATAGCGAAATTCGCGCTATTTCGCTATTGTATGTTGAGCCAAGGTACCTGAATAAAAATACTTCAATTTATTGACTTAGGACTCGATGTTACACTTTGTTAAGATGGATGTTTAGTTTAAATAATATAATAACTTGAAATATAGAAATAAAAACAACGTGTCGAGGTTCGTATAAACCAACTACATATTTTAGAATAATTAAGCTTAACACCACCCAAGTAAGAAAAAAGTCTCAAATGAAACTAAAAAAAGACCTCTCATTGGTCTCAAGTTTATGTATTTCTTGGTCTAAAAAAATCCTTATTTTGATCCATTAAAAAATTAAGTTCAGTTAAAGTACACGTTGAGGACTTCTCATTTTAGATAATTTCGATGCATTGAAAGTGTTGAGACTTTTGAGGTCACCTCTTTTCTTCTCATATTTTTATATTTTAATTTAAAAAACTATTACTGAGACCGATGAGGACTGTTGAGTGGTCTCATTTCAAGTTCTTTGGTGATTAAGTGTTCACTTAAAATAGAGAATGCTCACTGTGGAAATCAATTAATGAGACAGATGAGGACCTTCGAAAGGTCTCATTTCGATATAAGCAATATACCTTTGCTTATAAACACGCAGGTAGTGTCTTCCGGGAATGTTTCCTAATGATTTTTCCATAGCAGAACGAAGAAATTTGTAGCGATAGCGATAGCGATAGCGTGAAACTAACGAAAAAGTCGCTATCGCTGTCGCTATTCGACAAATGGAAACGCTATCGCTATCGCTATAGCGAATAGCGATAGCGATAGCGAAATTTTGCGCTATTTCGCAATAGCGTCGCAGCCTTGATTGTTGGGAGGTGCCGGTATTCTACTCCTACTAGTTTCGTTCCTAGTACATCTCATGGATGGCACTGGGTTTGTCGCACAGCTTACCACTGGCACAGTAAAAAAATTTCCGGTAATGAAAGGATCTCAAATAGTAGAACCACAAAAAAGTAGCGAAACTAGTAAATAATGATCTAGCCCCTAACCCTTCATGGGTTGTTAAGGCAGATTATTATTATTATTAAAGGATACACTTCAGCTAAAATATAAAACGTACATACGACCAATTCTAACATTCGGAGAGGAGATACTCATCTGTGCCAGCGATTTAAATTGTAAAAAATTGGAAGTGGTACAGAATAAGGCACTTCGAATTATTACTGGAGGAACAAAGTCAATACCTATAATTGCATATGTTCTCCGGTGTTCAGCCACTCAAACAATCAAGAGAGTCAGCATCCATTAGAATGCACGAACGGATAATCCACACACCTAACAGCATATGGGCTAACGACAAATGTTCCGAAAATCGTCTAAAATCAAAGATATCGTTTATTCATCAGCTTCAACACATATATAATAGCTATGACATTGATTTCCCGTTGAAAATAAGCCGATTCACGTTCAGAAAAAAAAATCACGAATTCGTAATTTCAACAATGCAAAGAAAATTGCAAGAATAAAAACAAAGAACGAAAAGTGTATGTAGCGAATTTTCGAAAAATCACCGGACATGATCTATTGTATAAACATTTGTCGAAAATTGGAGTAGAATCATCACCTAAATGTCCACAGTGATTCGTTTGGTTCCTAATAAGCAGAGGCAAATCCATACAAGGGAACCTGGTGACTGGACCGGGACCTCTAGTTGGTCTTATACAAATTTCATACCTGTTAAAAAAAAATCATCACAAATATTAAACTTATCGGGAACAAATAGCACCGGGATACTTATCTAATGTATTTGATGGCATATTCCTTTGGCATGGCATACGACACACAATTCTGCATGAAATGAAATGTTCCCTTGTTAGGGACGCACTAGTCGTCCCAATATATTTCAAAAATTTACAAATTTTAGTCAAACACAGGTTTCAATTTATATATATATATATATATATATATATATATATATATATATATATATTTTCATCCACATCAACAGTTACTTAATTTTACGAGGTCAACGACACTTCGATATGGGTCAGCGCCGCGCAAAAATAACACTAACCTTTTTTATTAGCCTAATTTTTGCGTGTCAATAGTCATTACACAGTGGAGCTGCTATTTGCCCGCGCGGGCAAATAGCAGCTCCACTGTGTAATGACTATTTGCCCTCGCGTGCAAATAGCACCTCCAGTGTGGAATGGCTCTTTGCCCTCGCGGGCCAATAGCAGCTCCAGTGTGGAATGGCTGTTTGCCCTCGCGGGCCAATAGCAGCTCCAGTGTGGAATAGCATCGTCCTTATTTCAACGACGAAAAACAAATTCAACTATAAATATGACCACACCATAGATACCAGCCGCCGAATGCAGGCCGAATATCATGTTAGGCATACAAAACGACAATATCTTTTTAAAAAATCCTTCGAATTTTATGACTTTTGATAAAGTGCCTGATGTTTAGAAAATTATACTATAAATTATTTATGGCATCAGATACACTTCATACATTACCTTTGGTCTACTTGCATTCATCACTCCATTTCAGCACAATATCATTACACACAAACCATGGTGTTATACAATGGATCAGAAATTCGGTTTGGAATCAGTTGTCTTCACGCAACCGCCATCGCCCGTTTATGATATATAGTGTTGAATTGATTAATTTCTTGTAAATTTCTGGTATCTATTTCATTTTGACTTATTTTCGGATTTTCCGATAGGATTTCTCGTGAATATTTCGATTTTTCTTTCTCTTTTTATTTAAAAAAAAAATCAGAATTTCTTGTTCTAATATTTTTTTTACGTGGGTAACGTATTAACGAAAAATTCTGCTCCTTCAAGGTGCCATGCATACTGGAGCTATATTATTTGTTTGTAAAACTATTTCTATGAAAGCATAATAAATAAATAAATAAATAAATAATAAATAACAACATAACACGGGTTTTATTTACAACTTTCTCATATGTGTTTTCGTCTTTCCTGTAAAAAGAGTTCGGTTTCTCCAACAAAAATTCGTGACATTTCGCAAAAGACAAAATTCCCTTGATTGTCACTGATTCCTCGTTGGTGCTCCCCTACAAAACCCGGAGGCACAAAATCCAGAGGCGTCAAAATCTGGACAAAAAATCCGGAGGCGTCAAAATTCGGAGATGTCAAAATCCGGAGGCTGTAAAATCAGGAGGCGTCAAAATCCGGTGGCGTCAAAATCAAGAGGCATCAAAATCCTGATGATGTTGTTGCGTCTGGATTTTGCAGCCTCCGGATTTTTATTAATACTAAGTATACAATACTGTATTTTGAGTTTTTTTTACAAATTTAACATTTAACTTAAAATATATCACAGCGAATGATTGATTGTAATTCATTAACGACGCAGCATGGCTTGGTTACGCCCTGCAGGCGGCCATATGTGCATGGGGCTCTGCCCCAAACCCCGCTAGGGGCTCTGCCCCTTAGACCCCGCTTTTTTTTAAATTTAATCCACGACCTGCGGTGCAGCAATACATATTCATAACACAATTCGCATAAATAAACTGTAGCTTCTGTAAATAACAATACATATTTCGTCCGTATTTCGTCCAGATTTTATCCTGATTTTTTATTTTCTTCTGGATTTTGACGCCTCCGGATTTTGACGCCTCCGGATTTTGTAGCGGCACCTTGGTAAATGTTTGTTATGGGACGCAACTTGAAACCGCTAAATCGTTGGTAAAAGAGTCATTACGAAATGTCATTTGGGTTGCAATAATTGCAGAAAAAAACAAGTTTTCCTTGAGAAAGTATGAGTGATTGCTTCTCATTTTGTTTCAAGACGTCCATTGACAATTTCAAAGAAGGAGTACAGCCTCTTTTCATGATTAAAATGGTTGCAGACTGGGGTAAAGAAAATGAGGCTTGTTACTGCATCCAACTTAAAGAGTCGAACACCATCCTAGACTCAAAGTACAAAAAGCTGAAACAAACGTAGGAACAATTAAAAGATCATGACGCCCGTGACGCAAGTAGACTTCGGAACCATATATACAGCTAAGTTTTGACTTCCCCCCCCCCCTTGCGACGTACCCCCCGGAAAATATTTGTTCTGGATTATGCGGAAAATTCTAAGGCGAAGTGTCTTTTCACTCATTAAAATCGGTTCGGTGGATCCGAAGATACGACCTTTAGAAAATGATCATTTCCTATACAAAAAGTGCTGTTTCATAGAAGCCAAAGTTAATGCAAACATCCTACGTTAGTTAGTTAGTGAGTTAGTTCCAGTTCCATTTGTATGAAAAACTGTGAAAAACCACTTTTTTGGCTCGTGCTCGAAAACGGCTCGATAACTTTTCTTGAAATTTTGCAGGGACCTTCGGGTGGGCATTTTACGTCATATGAGATTTTAAAAAAGGGGGGTGCCAAGGCTCTTAGAAGGCGCCATATAAAGCCCATAGGTATGTGTTTGTGTGTGTAGTGTGTATGATAGCACATTTTGTATGAGGCAGTGCTTGTAGGTTCGAGATAGAGGTTTGGTGTCAAAGGGAAAGCTGTTGGGTTGGGCGGAAAATAGGCGGGGACTCAAAAAAAAAAAACTTTTGATATGTTGTAGAGGAAGTTGAGGGTATCATTTTCGCCCATGGAAGTAGTAGCCGCCGCGCTTCGGTTTGGCGCCGGTGGCGGCTCAAAAAAAACTTTTAATATGTTGTAGAGGAGGTTGAACAGATCATTTTCGCCAATGTAAGTACTAGCCGCCGCGCTTCGGTTCGGCGGCAGCGGCGGCTCAAAATAATGCAAAACATTACAATCACAACAAAAACCCTTTTTAAAAGGGAAACGTGACGCAAGTTTTCGTTCCTTCTTCCAAAACAACTGACATCAATTTGGGTGACGCTTACAGCTTCGGAACGCAAAAAATTCTTTTGAAATATTTTTACTTTTGATTCCAAAATTTCGTCACAAATGCCGAACCTCCCAACGTAATAATTTTTCTGCGCTGTCAGATTTTGCAAGCCAAATTCGACTACCCGTACTCCACACATCACAGAACAGAAAAACTATAACATTGGGAGATTCGGCATTTGTGACGCATTTTTTTAATCAAAAATCAAATATTTCAAAAGAATTTTTGGCGTTCCGAAGCTGGAAGCGTCACCCAAATTGATATCAGTTGTTTTGGAAGACGAGGGACGAGGACTTGCGTCACGTTTCCCTATTAAAAGTGGGTTTTGTCGTGATATTCAGTACGTTGAGTGTTTCATAAGCAGTCTGAGTGTGATGGACATGCTGACAGATGTGCTTATGTTGATTTTAGGTCTCGCTTATGAGTTTGAACTTATCATTAAGACCAAATTTCCAGAAGAAGACCAAAGAAAAACGAGAGAGGATGCACTATCCGCACAAAAAACCTCTAACAGAGGAGGTATGACGCAAAAGTTTATGTCTGCTTACAAAAGTTTTGAAACGCATTAAGCTTCGATACGCAAATAAAATAAAGCGAAGCTACGTTGTGTTTTAAAAAAATTGCTTCACAAATGCCTGACCCAACAGCGTAATAATTTTTCAACGCGAAAAGTTCGTTAATATTCTGATGCAGGTTTAATGACAATTAACTGTTTCATAGAGTAATAGTTTATGTGGGAAACCGAGACGTCATATTAGTCTCTGCTGCGAAAACGCAAGAAAATGATTATACTGTATGTGAGTAGTCTGATAGTTGGTGTGTACTTCCGCCGCATAAGCACCAACACACTCTCTCTGATGTGTACTTCCCTCGAGCTGCGCTCTCGCTGTACACATCTCGTATGTATGTGCTTATGTTGAAAACTACTATTTTCATCATGAATTTCATTTGAGTAAAATACAACGTCGTTCGAAGCTATATTTAAAATTCGGTTAAGATATAATTTATGACACTCTGAGGTACTGTCAAGAAACATTTATAAAATGCTTTCTTTGCGTTTTCCCTACCTCCACCTTGTCTGCCATTCACATCGTATATCTTTAAGTTTAGTACAAGTCTAAATTATCGTTGCAAATTTTTTATGTATGCATGATAACAAGTATTCTGAGTAATGTATAAGGTATATTTTTGAGATGTATGAGATTGATATGATGTTGATATGTATGAGATCTAAAATTTATAACGCTTTTTAGACCCGTACGAAGTACGTAGGTCTGATGCGTTTAGTACCACGTTTGTTACATTGCGAATTCGAAGCCGGGAGTAAGGGGGAAACTTTTTTTGTTGCCTCCAGATGACAAATCAGCGAAAAAAACAATGTCCGCCTGTCGGTCTGTCTGTCTGTCGGTCTGTCGGTCTGTCGATCTGTCCGTCAACACGATAACTTGAGTAAATCTTGATCGATTTTCAAAAACTTTTTTTTTCCTGAAAGGTATTCAAAAAATATTTTATGGTATTGAATCTGGGCACTGTCGGCCCACGGGCCGCCGAGCTAGGGCCGTTTAAGTGGTTTTTGGTCTTTTGCACATAACTCGAGTAAATCTTTTCTGATTTTCATAAATTTTTTTTTGTTTGAAAGATCTGG
>CM055406.1:2729826-2743802 GCA_029228625.1 Pseudolycoriella hygida
CCGACAGACGGACATTGTTTTTTTCGCTGATTTGTCATCTGGAGGCAACAAAAAAAGGTTCCCCCTTACTCCCGGGTTCGAATTCGCAATGTAAAAAACGTGGTCGTAAATGCATCAGACCTACGTACTTCGTACGGGTCTCAAAAAAACAAACAAACACACAGATTCTCATATACGAAGATCAAGAAAAAATCTGTTGCGAGTATACTGTGAAATTAGTTTTATTTCATCACGCCGAAGAGATGGTTGGATCATTCAACGGAGACTCGCTATAATATAACATCTGATTCCAGTTGGGTTGAAGCGGTAAGCTTCTTCATGTCTTATCCCTAAACTGACAATTTCTTCGATAGAGAGAAAACAATCAAATGCCAGAGATCCGTACACGTACTTATCAGAATAGATGTGGCGAACAAAGTTGATGCTACCAAAAGACTCGAATGTAAATATTGCCTTAACTCTTAAGAGTATGAAATTACGTCCACATTAAATTGTATTGGAAATTGCCGAAAGGGCCCGTCCGAAGCAACGGTGTAAAAAACCCTTCCGAAAGAACAAAATTGACCCCCAAATATACAAAAATGTTCGCCTCAATAGACGATTTTAGCGCGGTTCAATTTCGAATTTTTCACTACGTTACAATCGAATTTCGTACGATATATGCGTAGTTGCGTACGGTATGTTAATCAGCACACAAACAATAGACTTTTATAGTGTCATCTTGTGTCAAATTATTTAAGTTTCAATTAAAATTCAAATGTCGATTGGACTAAAAGTGTCTATTTTCTCTACAACATAGCAAAAAACCATTTTTTTGTCTAGGACCGACCTTAGGGCCGACCTAGGGCCATGGCCATAAGGAAATGTTTTGGACACATACTTCCATAGACAAAAATGTTTTTCTCAATTTTCTCTACAACACAGCGAAAAAAATTTATTTGTTAAAGGCCTACCTTAGGACCGACCTACTGCCCTAAGTAGAGGCATCGGAAAAGATTTACTCGACAGGGTCCAGATTCAATCCCATAATAGTTATTTGTTGCCTCGTTTCGAAAGTAGTCGTTTGCCGAGTACGAAAAGTTGCATGGCGAGCTTGCGAGCCAATGCATTCGTACGAGGCAAACGACTATTTTCGAAACGACACAACATATAGTTTTGTCATAGTAGCGATCGATCGTTGAAACACTTCAACAAATTGTTGAAAATATAAATAAAAATGTTCAAAATGTTCAAACATCCAAAAAAATTTCTTTCTATGGCGACTTCATGCATCACACGTACATATGCACGTTTGTGGTGAATAATTGTGACCATACTGCTGTGCGATTTCTATGAAAATAATGTGTAAGTAATATAACACGGGTTGGCACAGTGGTTGGATCCGGGTTCAAATCCTGTGTCGGAGAAATTCTACATGGAATTTTTCTAGCAAGTGTAGCGCATTAATAACGTCCTAAAGTTATCTCAAGCTTCAAAAGTTGGGTAGTTGTGGTGTGTTTGGTGCCCATAACGACGTACACACTGAATGAATCGTATGACGTAACCCATATACGACGAATTTGTGCACGAAATATCTAAGCCTACATTTAGGCGAGATAATAATCAAGCGCCTAACAATTCTTGGAGTAATTGGATTATAACAAAGACGCTACATTCGCATTACTCTGAGTTCGGAAGTCACGTTAAGCCGGTGGTCCAGACAACACTTGTTATTGGCTGTAAAAAGCTGTTAGTGGAGTCTCTAAAATACAAATACAAATACAACATAATTTTTGTGTAGAAACGTATGTCCGGTTAGCTCGGTGGTAGCGTCGGCGACTTGAGCGCGGGAGGCTGGTGGTTCGTTTCTTCATTGGGACTTTTTTTTAATGATGCGCAATGAGCAATATCACAATATAATTCCTAGAATTTTTTTTTATCATTTTTACTTTTTAAGATGTAAAAACCAATGAATTTAAAGATCAATTTGAATTATTTGTCTAAAGAACATCGTTTAGAATAATGATAATATTTTAATAGCCGCTCACCAACATTTCATTAAATTACTGTTCCTACGTACGTACGTTCAAATGGTGTATTTTTTATGAGGTTCCTAAGTTTACATTGCGTTACAAGTTTGTTGATTAAACGAAAAAAAAAACGCCAATATAATTTTTTTCAATAGAATGAAAACATTTCTTTCATTTATAATGGTGAAATTGGTGACGTTATGAATACACACCTACATCCATGCATAGCATACTGGTCACGTTTATGTGGACTAAATGTATGAACGATTTAGCGTAGTGGTATCGTCTCGGTCTTGTAACCAGGAGGTCGGTGGGTGCCAATCGAATTCTTTATGTTTAGAGATTTCGCTTTAATGCGTATATTCCCGGACAGTGTCTTGCAAAGTACACTTTCGCGGACAGCTACTGCAAAGTGCATCAGAAATGACAAACTTTCGAAACCAAAAACGACTAAGCAAACTCAACGTATCGAGCGCGTACATCACAAAAGATTTTTTGTTTACCTTTCAGGGAAAAACAGTTTTTGAAAAACGGGTGAGTTTTACTCGAATGATCGCGTTGACGGACGGACGGGCGGACATTTTTTTTACTGCTGATTCGTCATCTGAGGACCATGATCGATGCTCCGCCTACTCCCGGGTCGAAATTCGACCGGTTACAAACGGCGTGGTAAACGCAATTGACCCCTTTTCGAAGAACTTCGTTCTTCGTAGCAATAAGCATACTTCACACATATACATACTTCCACAGACAAAAATGTTTTCCTCAATTTTCCCTACAACACAGCAAAAAAAATATTTTTGTCAAAAACTAAAAAACAAATTTGGGCCTGTGGCTGGGGCTCAAGTGGGCCTCCGATCGGTCCTGATTTCGTACCTAACTAAAAAAAACTTTTTTTTGTGATATTGCAGAGCAGATTGAGGGAAACATTTTTGTCTATGGAAGTATGTGTCAGAGGCACTTCTTTATGGCCCCAGGTCAGCCCTTAACAAAATATTGTTTTTTGCTGTGTTGTATAGAAAATTGAGGCGAACATTTTTGTCTATTTGGAGATCAATTTTGTGCTTTCGGGAGGGTTCTTTTACACCGTTTCTGAAAAATGTCGATTTTAGCGTTACGTTATTTATGAACGACCCCTAAGTGGTTTCAGAAGGCTCCTTTTACTAAAATATACAGAAGAGACAGTACATGGCAGTCTTTGGTGGTGATTACTACGGTTTTAATCAAACCTAGTCTAGCAGAGACCTCGGACACATACTTACATAGGCAAAAGTGTTTCGTTCAATTTGCTCTGCAACATAGCAAAAACAAAATTTTTTTTGTTAGGGCCAACTTAGGACCGACCTGAAGCCCAGTTGAGCCCTAAGCACAAGCACAAGGTCCAAATTTGTTTTTGAATATAATTCGGTACTCAGTTACCTCTCAAATAGAAAAAGAACCAACAACATCGATTGGGATTTACCCGATTTGTCCTGGTTTTCCTGGCTGAATCCAAGGGTTTCTAATCAAAAAATTTTCTTCCATAAAATGTAAAAAATTCCTAGACCTTTCGATTAAGAAATTTTTTTTGAAAATTGGAAGAGATTTACTCGAGTTATGTACAAAAAACATGTGGGGCCCTGGAAGAGACTCGTTTTTAGTGCTCTAGCTAAGTCCAAGGGCCTAATCTTAAAAAAGTTTCTTCTACAAATTATTGGGCTTTCATAGACCTGTCGACTAAAAAAAAAATTACGAAAATCGGAAATGATTTATTCGAGTTATGTACAAAAAACACTTAGGACCTTAGGACCCTAGGATAAAAAAAGTTTTTAAAAATCGGTTGAGTTTTACTCGAGTTATCGTGTTGACGGACGGAGGGACATTTTTTTTATTGCTGATTCGTCATCTAAGGATCGATGCTCCCCTACTACTCCCGGGTCGAAATTCGAGTGGTTACAAACGTAAACGCAATAGACCCTTTTTCGAAGAACTTCGTTCATCGTACGGGTCTAAAAAGACCTTGTAATCGTTAATCGAAAAGCCTTTTGTTAAGTCTGGTTGAGCGACAAACATGAACTACAATTATTATGATTATGCAGCAGTTGATTGATCGATAATTTTTATATTTCGCAAAAATAATATGAAATAGGTCGAATTTCACAGTAAACTCGCATTTGGTTTCATAAATTTTAAAATTTAAAAATGATGTATTTTCTGATCGGGTAAAAGAGTTTTAACGCATGAACTTACATTGTGGTGGAAAGTCTTATGCATACAAATTTAATGTGATCAACAATTTTTTTCTTTCATGTTGGATTGGTTCATTGAAGTACAAAAATTTTATATTTCAGTGGTTGTACGTACACAGTGCTACTTGATGTAACGATGGGAAAAGGGAAATAACATGAGAAAATGATGTCCTATCCCACACATTTTTTCTCCTATTTATTTATTTTCATTGCCTCGCTTTTCCGGATTTCTTATTGGCAGATATTAATACAGGCTGTACCACAACTTCCCCTCGTCATTTTCTCAATGTTATTTATCATGCAAGACTTCAACACAGAGGTACATTACTTACACTTTTTTTTAATTCTACACTTAAATTGCATCAGCTGATTTTAATATTCAAACATCAAGTTTTTTTTAATATTCAATATATCTTAAACAGAGCAGGCTGATTCCATTGGTACCATCACCTGGGTAACGAATTTCATCTCTTTTACTCTTTCAATGTGATTTATATTTAACATGAGACAAAACACCCCAGGTGACATGGTAGTGACAATGTAAGGCCAGTAACATATGGCTACTTCCATCGATACCGTAACCTGGTAACGAATTTCATCTCTTTCAATTAGCATGAGACAAAACACATTCGTTGGCATAGTAGCGACAATGTATGGGTTGCAGAGGTTGGAGATGGAATTATAATTATGGCAATTATTGTAACTCGACCATTATGGATGTATTTGTCGAGGTTATTTTAAATAACGAAAATAAATGTCCTGGTATTCACCTTGTTAGAGGAACAGTTGACAGCCGCAAAAAAGCTTGGTAACGTGGCGAGCGAAGCCAAAAAAAATTGTTGAGAATTGAAACTTCCTATCGTTTATGTCAAAGAACTATTGCAATGTTTGGGGATAAAAAATAACAAAAGTTGAAAAAAACTAATCGACCGTTTCCTTTTCGTATTTCAGGCGTATTTTAGTCTAGTTGTTAATGACAATTTTTGTTAATTGAATTTAATGAAATGAAAAAAATATTTTAACAAAATTCTATGTAAAATGCGTCGAGTCGCAAAAAAAATATCTAAATTTAAGAGTTATGTTTTAAAATTATTTTCGCTCAAATTAATGTCATGCATCTATGGATTAGGCGCCTTGTTTTATGTTTGTCTGTATTCAGTTATGGAAGCATGGATGACGCCACTTGAGAAAAGGGAGTAGGTCTGTGTTGAGATTTAATTCAGCTATGAAAACATATGCAAGGGACCGTACGCATCATAATAGATGTGACAAACAGAATAGATGTTGCAAAAAGATTCGAACGTATCAAAGTTGCCTTAACTCTGAAGTGTATGAAATTACGTCTACATTAAATTGGATTGGAAATTGGCGAAAGGGCAATATTGTAAAACCCGTCCGAAGAAAAGGTGTAAAAGTCTCTTCAAATATTCAATATAATATAATAATCTGCCTTAACAACCCATGAAAGGTTAGGGGCTAGATCATTATTTACTAGTTTCGCAACTTTTTGTGGTTCTACTATTTGAGATCCTTTCATTACCGGGAAGTTTTTACTGTGCCAGTGGTAAGCTGTGCGACAAACCCAGTGCCATCTATGAGATGTACTAGGAACGAAACTAGTAGGAGTAGAATACCGGCACCTCCCAACAATGCTTTTCACCGGTAAGCCGTACGATGGCGCTACACTCAACTTCACATGACTTAAACCGATTCAATTAGCTTTGTTTTGTTTACAAATCTAACAATCGGAACAAATCTGTCTGCGGCTGAGTTTCGAACCAACGCACTGGCAACTCGATCTCATAGTAGCAAGCAGACGTGTTAACCACTACGCTATCAAATATTCAAGCAACCGTCAAAATAAAAAAAAGTAGAATTTTTTTTTCAGACATATTTTCAAAAAATGTTATTTGTACTACCGCCGATATTAGAACCGACCTATAGCACTTAGGAAGGGCCTCTGACCCATACTTCCATAGACAAAAAAGTTTGCCACTTATAGTTCTCAAAATGTTTGATTTTTTCAAAAATACATTGTCTAGATCGATCCACGCTAACATTAGCGGCCATATTGGATGGCATCATGACATGCGTATCACCTAAACCAAACAATTTTTCTTTTGACACCGGTCTTCCAACTTTAAAAGTTTTCAAAATATTTGAATTTTTCCAAAATAAATTGCCTGGATCCATCCACCCTAACACTAGCGGCCATCTTAGGCTCGGCCCGGGCCCACATTTTTTCTTGAATGCTCTTAAGGCTTTCATTACCTATCGATTAGAAAAGGAATCACGAAAATCGAATGGATTTATGTATAAAAAACAAGTAGGGCCCTTGACACTGCCAGCAGTCACATATAGATGGGGACGGCTACAAACCAATTATCGCCAAGATCCTGACCAACGTCACTCCACCTTACCTTCGGCATTTGTCATTATTTATAAGAACATTCAAAACACTTAAATATCAAGAGTGAACTTCCAAAAATTAAACATACACTGACGGAAATATGTTTTTGCATTAAATAGAATTTTGTACTTCTGCGCAGCTTTTTAACACTGCAAAAACTTGCGCAGAAGTACAAAATTCTATTTGGTGCAAAAATATATTTCCGTAAGTGTAATCTCAATTTAAATAATTTCGTTATCAGTAATATTGTGAGTATAATTGTGCTACAAAACCACTTCGTCAGTGTTAGAATCTAATCGATTTATTTACCCAGGCCGCTGAGATTCTGTTCAATTTATTTAACAACGAACGCAAGCCCACGGTAAAGCTGCACGTTGATAATTTCGGTAATTAGTTTATAATGAAAGCGCGGGAATCGTCAAATGAATTACTTTATCTAAATTTATTATAGAATTGTAAGGAAACCTGTTACTAGACCCTCAGATTGTAAGATTCCAGTTAATACACAATAAGTAGGTGTAAATTTATACGTTCCACAGACCTAACCTCATCTAACACTCTGAACTTTGCAGAAATTTGTACACTAACTCGACTTGTACTGCAATAAATAATTTTCGTATAAGTTGTTGTCGGCTAACTTATTTACATTAACTGGACACTATAATTCGTCTTGTGGCACCACAGAATCATCTGCTCACAGCAGCTCTTGTAAGTAAAGTAAAAAAAAAATTCATAAATTGTTGGGCATTCCCAGACCTTTCAATTGATTTTTTTTTTTTTGAAAATCGGAAGAGATTTACTCGAGTTATGCACAAAAAACACGTAGGGCCCTTGTAGAGACTCAGTTTGAGCCCTGGCTGACTCCAAGCGCTCAGATTCAAAAAAGTTTCTTCAATAAATTGTAGGAAATTGCTTTATCTTTTGATGAAATTAAAGTTGTGAAAATCGGAAAGATTTATTCGAGTTTTGTACAAAAAACACGTTTGGCCCCAGCAGAGAATTTTTTTAGTGCTCTAGCTAAGTCCTACGGCTCAAGATCAAAAAAGTTTCTTCCATAATTGTCGGCCATACACAGGTCTTTCAAACAAAAAAATGTTTTTGACAATCGGAAAAGATTTACTCGAGTTATGTACAAAAAACCAAAAATCACTTAAACGGCCCTAGTTCATTGGCCCTTTCGCCGACAGATTCAATCACAAAAAAGATTGTTTGATTACCTTTTAGGGAAAAAAAGATTTTGAAAATCGGTTGAGTTTTACTCGAGTTATCGTGTTGAGGGACGGACGGACATTTTTTTCATTGCTGATTCGTCATCTAAGGACCATGATCGGTGCTCCCCCCCTACTCCCGGGTCGAAATTCGACTGGTTACAAACGTCGTGGTAAACGCATAAGACCCCTTTTCGAAGAACTTCGTTCCTCGTACGGGTCTAATTAGTGAAAATCTGTCGAGTGGTTCACTACAGAGTCTTTAGTGTGGGTCCAACTCACGCTACGCGACCCAACACGATATTTGTTTTTTTTTTTTTTTTCGTGAAAAATGGGTTAATGGGATAATGGGTTTTTTGTAAAGATTTGTAGAGAAAAAAGAGGCAAAATTTTTGTCCATGGAGGTGTGGGTCAGAAGCCTCTGCTAAGTGCTCTAGGTCGGTTCTAAATTTTGGGCTGATTTGCTTGGAGAGATTTTTTGCGCCCGTGCTTCGGACGGGTTTTTCAATATTGCTCTTTCGGCAATTTCCAATCCAATTTCATGAGGACGTAATTTCATACACTTAAGAGTTAAGGCAATATTTACTTTAATAAGTTCGAGTTTTTTCGTAACAGTAACTCTGTTTGCCACATCTATTCTGATACGTACGGGTCCCTTCATATGTTTCACCACTTTTTCGACCGAAAATTCGAAAGTTTTCTACCAATTTTGTTCAAATTCAATCCCGTTATTAATTTTGTGTTTGTCTTTCAGGAAAAGAGAAGTTTTTGAAAATCGGATAAGATTTACCCGATTTATGTAGAAAAAACACGTTTTGCCCTAGTAGAGATTCAGTTTTAGGGCCCTGGCATAGTCCAGAAGCTCAAAATTAAAAAAAATTCTTGCATAAAATGTCAGATATGCTCATATATTTCAAACAAAAAAGAATTTATGAAAATCGGAAAAGATTTACTCCAGTTATGTACAAAAGACCAAAAACTACTTAAACGGCCTTAGCTCGGTGGCCCTTGGGACGACAGTGTCCAGGATCAATCCCATAAAAGATTTTCAATTAACTTTCAGGGAAGAAACCGTTTTTGAAAATCGGCTGAGTTTTACTCAAGTTATCGCGGCGACAGACGGACGGACGGACAACGTTTTTATTGCTGATTCGTCATCTAAGGACCATGATCGATGCTCCCCCCCCCTACTCCCGGCTCGAAACTAGGGTGGTTACAAACCTCGTAGTAAACGCATATTATTCCAAATTTGTTATACTTAAACAAATTGCGAACATTCGGCCAGCCAATATTAAAGAGATATTGTAAGTGTGATGTTACGAATACTCTTACAGAAGAGATTTAATTTTTCTAAAAAGTTTGACTTTCCTAAAAAAAATTAATAAAAAATTCTGTTTTAAAAAAGCTTTGTGATTGTGAGTAATTGAACGCTGCGGACGTGCTTTACTAAGGCGCTTGTTTATTTCGTTTATTCCTCTTTCGATTTTATTATTTTTGGTGTTAATTACTTTTTGTTTGACTTATTAAGTCGTTCTTAATTGTAAAATCGACGAGTTTTTTGCTGATAAATTGTTATTATTGCAGTTTTTATTAAATTATTGCTTCTGATAGAACATTATTGCTTACGCCCGTGCAACGTTATTCAATTGATTCGATTGTTAACTCAATCAGCTGACAATTATTCCCGCGAAATTTGTTTATTTTTTCGGCTATTGAGGCATTCCGTCACAGCGTGTGACGACTCTTTCCGGAATGATAATCCAAATAAGATTATTTGACGGTCCAATGACCGGGCACCGATGTTGTTTTGCTTCTTTATAGTGCATACCAGTCTCTCTCTTCATAACACCTGAAAGTATATTGCGCAGGTAATTCCGGACTTCGTGCTATGGTGCGGAGTGGTATTTAATTGCAGCTGTAAGTGCATTTTATTTTTTCTTGCTGACTGATGTTGTTATTATTAATATACTTATATTAATATTTAACACCTGATGTCGCTCGTTAATCCAATATCACTATCATAGCATAATTATTGGGGATTTTTGTTTCCTTCATATGACTGAAAAGCTATTCCCATAATTTTTTTATGCTAAGTCAGCGATTTCGAATCAACGAACTTCCAACACAATAATTCAGTGTGAGTCCACGGTCTAACACATCGCGCTATTGAGTCGACTAAACGAACGAAAGGCTATCGGGCTTACTGTTCCGTTTGTAACAATTTGTATCCGTTCTATTTTATTCAAAAGTTTGTTACAAGCAAATATTAATTCGCCTATAGGTTGAACTATTCCAAAGACAATTAATTTGATTGTCAACGAATAATAGCCGTGAACGTGTTTCATTTGGTTTGAAAATGCTTCACCTCCTGGGTGTTGCGGACTTAAGCCAATCTTGTCCTATTTTTACTTCTATATATACGACAAGATTGGCTTAAGTCCGCAACACACATATATAGAAGTAAAAATAGGACAAGGTTGACTTAAGTCCGCAACACAAAAACAATTAATTTGATGGTCAACGAATAATAGCCGTCGACGTGTTTCATTTGGTTTGAAAATGCTTCACCTTCAATTCTAAAGTGGTGAATACCTAGATGCGTACGTTGAGTTAAAACGAACTTTTTCATGTTAAATTTTTTAAACTGTGAATACCGCAATACCGGTATTGAGAGGCTTCTAATACCGGTATTCGAGTTCGTGAAAATGGTCCGGGATACCGGTATTTGGGATTCCGATATTGCAAACCCTACTTCAAAATAACTTTAACTTTCACAAAAAGTGCTTTTTTTTATCTCACCTCTTTTCATTTTCAATTTGTTCAATTTGTTGTTTTCAATTTGTTTTTTCCGTCGTGTTAAAATGCCTTATGTAAAATAAAACTCCACACATACTCGTTTTGAGACGGTTGCGAGAAAAAAAATGAACTCCTAAGTTACTGTCTCGGTTCTGGCGCCCGGCTCGCATTGCGACCCTCCGCTTCGCTCCGGGGCAATAGATTTCGGTTTTACTTTTGTTTTCCTTTCGACGAGTTTCACCCTCAGTCTATTGTATGAGCTTTGACCATCCTGTGACGAAATTATTATTTTGATCGTGAAAATAAAAGGATTTTTACAGGAATTTTTACAGAGGGAAAACACTAATTAACTGTTTAACCTGACCAGTAGAAAGACCAGTTTCATGCTGCGAGTCAATGATTGCATTCGTTCACTTTTAAAGTTTTTTTGTATGTACGAATGTATGTGTTTGTGTATGTATACACTGACAATGACCTGCAGGATCAAATTAACTGGTCCGATTAAACAGTCTATGGAATTATTGAAACAGTCCAGTGGAATTATTGGAAATAAAATAGAAAAATTGGGAACAAAATGCAATTTGAAAAGAAGTGAAATTAAATTTTGGCAATTGAATTGTTGCGACACATTTTCGTCAGTTGTATACCATAATTTGTTGCTTGATGTCAAACATTGGGTTACGTACAATTACACTTATTAAAAGCAAATCAACTAAATATGTATTCAGATAGTCATTTTAACGCACAACAACAAATCGGGTTGAAGAGCAACATGCAACAACTACGATAATCAACTTAAAATACAGTACGATGACTTATTGTCTGATTAGGGAGATAAAAAATTAGAAAACGGAGATAAAATGTACGAAAATGGAGATATTTCCGTTGTCTCCGGAGTTACATAATCTCCACTTTCAAATTTTTTATCTCCGTTTCAATTTTATTTTACTTCCGTTTCGGTTAACTTTCGGTCTCCCTTTTCTAATTTTTAATTTCTCTTTCGATTTTTTATTATCGTCACTATTTGAATTATTTATCTTCGTTTTTATTTTTGATTATCTCCGATTATCTGCCGAGTTATCTCCGTTTTCGATTTTTTTCCCAGTTTTAATACAATCCCTTGTAAAAAACAACTAACATCAGAAATAAATACCTACTAAAACAACTGCATCAAATTTAACTACTGACATATGGCAAAATGTCGGTTAAAAAATCGAAATTAAAAAAAACGGGGTCGAGGGGCGGTAGCCCCGCATAGGGGAGTATCCGCCCTTTGCTAGATGTAAGGTGTAGAGTTTTGATTGGTTAGCTGCTGCCAAGGCGTTCGAAGGCAGAGCCCCCATAATTAAAATAATTACTTCTCATTACTACATAAGTCGTGAAAAATCAAAAAGGTGGAGAAGTTTCCTCTATAAGGGCTGCCTGCAAGGCGTATAAAAGCTCGCTACATAACGAAGTAGTTTATCTGGTTCGGAATTTTTTTTGTCTTTCAGTCATTAAAGTAGGCAGTTATTCATGTAATAGTTTTTGGGGTAGTAGTTATTTTTGTTGGTAGTTTAGTTGTTTATGACGGTAGTTATATTTTGGTCGTCATTTCAACATAGAGCCCAGTCTACCATTTTTCATGACCATAATTTTAACTAAATAGCCAACAATACTGCTTTCACATCTTTAGAGTTATTATGAGCTTTTTCAACTAAATGTAGCTTTGGTTGTACATAAAAACATCAAATTTCAAAAGCGAAAATTGTCAGACATGTTGATATTTTGACGGTCGGCCAAAGTTTTTCGCGTATAGTTGCGTAAGAATGAACGTTATACATATACGTTCAAAGCTTTTAAAATAAGGTACTCAAAAGGGGCACACAAAAACCTGTAGTTTCATTACAACTTGAAATTCTTTGGTAAGTCTCAAAGTGAAAAATAATAAGCAACAATTGATGTGATTTTAAAGATCGAATGGATAAAACAATTTTTTTTTAAATCTGTTGAAAGTTATTGCTCACAAAAAATACCGAAAAACGAAGAAGTAACCAGTTTTTATTTTTTCTTAGTATTCTACCATCTCCCTTTCATACAGCCAGCTTGTGTAACAATATACATAATAAGATGTTAAAAGAACAACCGAAAAAGGGCAACTTACACAACATTTATTTACTATGGCCACCACGAACCTAATTTAGAAAGAACTTGTACACGCACGTGATACGAATACTATTCATTTCTTGTCTTATATAAATACATAAACTTACTAGAAGATAGACACCGAGAAAAATAGAAAATTATTTTTCGTTTTTGGCTGGTTTGGTAAAAGTTTTGTGGTGCCATCACATATAACAACATCAACTAAAAGTTCGTCTATAGTATCTGCAGTCTGTATGATACTTACATATAGTTTGAAAATAGAATACGAAGCCTTCCAGAGATGTAACGTTTTTATATTTTTGTCGCTCTTTCTTTATATTTTTTTATATTCAAGAAAATATTCTTTAGGGAATTTTCGTTTTATTTTTTATTATGGTTGATTGTATACTAGTTTAATAATAGAAATAGTTGTCTTTTGAATTGATCTTTTCAAAAGTTTATGTGGCAAACACAAGCGAAATAGTTGCTTGTATCTATGTAAAAATTCAGTGCACTTGTAACCGCAGAATTTTAAAGCACTAATATTGCCACAATCGAAATATTGCAGGAAGCACTTAGAAATTGTTTGTAGTTTGTATGAACCATCAGCAACGTATCCTCTTATCCTCGCCCTGTTTATTTTCCAAATATGAAAAAAAAAAATTATTGAAAAGCTATTTTTCAATGTTAAAAGTATTCAATGAATGTTGACGTTCAGATACGAAATTCGTCTGTGAAACTTGTGGCCCATTTCTAGTTCATAAAATAATTTTTTCTTTTTGTTTTGTTTTGGAAATTAGAAATTGGTGTTACTTTGAATATTTTCAGAAAACTTGAAAATGGTGCGAGGAAGAACATATTCAACTAGTCGAACCCCCGCCCCTAGGGGCTACGCAGGCTTTATCATTTTCGCTTCAACATTAACGGGTAGGTTACGTTGTCGAAACCCCCGCCCCTAGGGACGACGCAGCCTTTATCATTTTCGCTTGTTGTCTATTCAGAGAGCCAAAGCATTTTTTTTTTCGTTTTAAATAATGATGAGTAATGTTTCATGTCATTATATCATTTCGTTGATATTACCGCTAAGAATACAAAAATTGAAGTGGGCGAGAAAGGCACTATAAATCAAAATACTTTCTTTGCCGCAAAATTATTCTACTTCCCCCGTAAACCACTTCCCCCGTATGCAACGTTCACCGTT
>CM055406.1:2771881-2784773 GCA_029228625.1 Pseudolycoriella hygida
AAATTGGTTAGGAATTACTCAAGTTATCGTGCTAACAAGGAAAATTTTTTGCAGGTATTTAAGGTTTTTCATGTAGATATCATACATTTTTCTCATAGGTATTTATTTTCATGAGACCCTTTGACTTTCAGTCAAGGGAATTAAATTAATTTGTTAATGAGTAAAAAGGCTATTGAAGTGTAAAATTTCAACATTTTTTAACACAATCAACATAAATAAGACAAAATCTACAATCACATTAAACGTAAAAATGCTAATTTGATGGATGAAATTCCGAATTCTTAACAAAACACCACCACCAACGCTTGACTCTGAGGACCGAAAGTTTTTTCAGTCTTTTTCACAAATGAATAACTCCTTAAGAGGAATGATATTCTGAACAGAAACTGTTATTTTTTTAATTAGGGGAATGAGGGGGAATACCGATCAGTGGGCAATACCGACCAGTGCAATATGTATTTGGCGCTTTTTTTAAAGAAATTTTTAACCTTTTATGTTAGTGCATCTTGTAAGGGGACATCCATTAATTACGTCACCTCACTTTGTACGTACGTAAAAAGACTAAAAAGTTCAGATAAAAATAATTAATTTTGAAGCGATTTTGCATATTATTAACTTTGAACCGAACAAAATGTACAATAAACAATTATTACAATATACTATTTTTGACCTTGAACTTGAACTGGCTACACCAATGATGCTATTATAAGGTTACTATAATTCTACATTTCATTTGTACTTTAATTTGGTGCATAGGTCACATGTTCTTTGGCACATTTTTGAATTAATATGGAATTTCAGAAAATACATATAAAACTTAGAGATAGAAAGAAAATTGTACATAATAACGGGCTTTTCTTCCTTGCGTTAAACGATAATAAAATATATTGAAGGCATGTGGTCCATTTAATCGGCAGATTCATATTTTTCTTCCTTGTCTCATACACATAAATCAACCGTTCGTATATTATTACCAGATAAGATCGTTTTAAGTATCGATACGTTCGCACCTTGTGCATAGATTTTTTAAATTAATTTGTTGACGTACTTATGTACCAAACCCCTCCGTTTCCGGTTACCTAGATTAGATTAATAAATTTAAATGATGATTACTGTGATCCCACAGGCCGCCCAGTACTGACCTCAGTCCCTAAGATGGCGCCAGGACACCTTTCCACGGACAACTGTTCCTTCACTGCTCTGCAACATATCAAAAAAACACGTTTTTTTGTTTCGGGGCCGACCTTAGAACCCGACCTGAGGCCAACTTGAGCCCAAGCACCGACAAAAGGTTCTCCATAAATGCGCCGTGCCGAGATCTTTCAAACACCAAACGTTTTTGAAACTCGAGAAGGAGATTTAATCGAGTTATGTACAAAAAACACGTAGGGCCCTAACAAAGACTCGTTTGTAGTGCCCTAGCTAAGTCGAAGGACTCAAATCCAAAAACGTTTCTTCCATAAATTGTCGGCCATGCCCAGGTCTTTCAAACAAAAGAACTTTATGAAAATCGGAAAAGATTTACTCGAGTTATGTACAAAAGACCAAAAACCACTTAGACGGCCCTAGCTCGGCGGCCCTTGGGCTGACAGTGCCCAGATTCAATCCCATAAAAGATTTTTCGATTACCTTTCAGGGAAAAAAAGTTTTTGAAAATCGGTTGAGTTTTACTTGAGTTATCGTGTTGACGGTCGGACGCACGGACAGACGGACGGACCATGATCGATGCTCCGCTTCTACTCCCGGGTTGAAATTCGACCGGTTACAAACGTCGTGGTAAACGCAATAGACCCCTTTTCGAAGCACTGCGTTCTTCGTACGGGTCTAAAAAATGCAGGATTTTTCTTTCGAATTTGTGCTTCGATATTTTCAGGGAAAGCTCAGCATATAAGCACATAATTTTCCTTTTTATTATTTTAGCAGTTTGAATGGAAGTTTTTCAACGTTATCAAAGCTAAGTGTAATGTATTTTGTTTGCTTTTGTTTATTTTAATAAGAGTTTTTTGCCGCACCTGCGCTGAGGGGTATTTGCGACCATGGAAATGTACATAGGATCTGATGATTGCAAATTGCGTGTTGAAATGTGTGTAACTTGTTAAAATGTCATACATTTTTCGGGTGCGCAATTCAGTTTGTTTTTGAACAGTTTTTGCGAAACGCTGTCCTTAAATGCATAATTTAGTATTTTTCTTCAATAATAAATTGGTGCCAATGTTTAAATTTAACTTTCGTTGTTAAAATTCTAGAGTTTCTTCTATGGACGCCATTACACCACGCGAGGTTGCAAAAAAAAATCAATTTGGTAGTCCTGAAGTTAAAATTAGCTTTAAAGACATATTTTCCGACAAGTCTTGAATTAATCAGGACGAAGCGTTGAATTGCTATTTAAATTTAATTAAAAAAATTGTTATTAATTTTTCATAAATAACCACTGAAAAAAATGAGTTTGAGCTTAGGTGATCGCCATTCGCCCGCATTCCCCTACATTTTTTTTACTTTCTTGAAAATTAACAAAATGTTTGTCTGGTCAGCTACAGGTACAAGGTCAGCTACTGGAGCGCTTACCTTACGAGGAACAAGATGCTTGAGTAGGGTCAGCTGTGTGTTTAGTGTTTAACTGAATGAATAAGACGTTTACTTTGATGATGGAATCGATCTCAGACTCATTAAAAAAGTAATAAACTGTAGCGTAGCTCTATTACTAACGAATAGATTGATGTGCTGTTATTTAGATGAAGGATTATACCAAAAAGCCTTCCATGCTTCATTTATAAAATACCTTACAATCTACAATAGATTTCAGACATGAGAATCAGTGAGGGAAAGAAAATAAATAGTTAATCTTCCGCCTTCAAACAGAAGCTTTTCATTGCCTCTCCTTCGAAACATAACTTCTAATTAAACGTTTACATGATAGTCACGTATGCACGGTGACCAATAGCTTGTATATTATCTGAATGTGCTCTTAAGACTGTAAGTTACAGTGTGTTAATAAATTACATATTTAATTTTGTTTCATTAAAAGCGTACATTAGTCATATACTTCTTCTTCCAATACGACTAATTCATTACTTAAATAACAAGTTAGTATAATTTTGTTACTTTGTTGAAGTTCACAAAAATGGTTTAACGTCTCACTTTATTAATAAATAAAACTTTTATAAAATGTCTACACTGTGGAAATTGTGAGCGTAGCAGAGCCAAAACATTTTTCTAGGCAAAAATTACTAATTATAAACCTCTAAAGTTTGTCTGCTTATTTGTCTATTTATTTGTCGAACACAATCCCGTTATTTTTGCGTTTAAACTGAGGAGCAAAAAAAAATTTTTGACATGTTGTCGTGGATGGTCCAAAACGTCGCGGAAACATGTTCCGGAGTGGGATATTGTTTTCAAATAAGGGAGTTATAGGTAAAAAACGGGTCAAAATTGAAAATCGGCCAAAAGTTAGTCAAAATGTTGTGTTAGAGATTTGGTCGGCGAAGAAAAGTCTTGATGAAAGTTTTTGATGGCCCGATGGAAGATGGAAGAAATTTGTTTTATCCGACTTCATGAGGAGGAGCTACACAGCGAAAACTGTTCAAATTCGGGGTTTCCTCACTTTGTTGTTAGGGAACTTTTGCTGTTACTGTAGGCTTGGGGCAACGAAATTTCTGAACAATGTTGGGTGAAAAAGTTTCCCACTCCCGAATTATAGGCCATTTTTCAGCGATTTTGTCTAGAACGGGAACCTACAGCTCGTCCGGTAGTTGCCGGAATGAGGCCAGTGAGGCGTTAAATGAAAGGTTCCGACAGTGTGAAGGTAGTGGAACCGAGTTTAAGAAAGTCAGTTGAGCGGTTCGATGTCCAGGGTCGAGAAAACATGTTTCGGGGTGGGATATTGTTCTGAAATAATGAAGTTATAGGTAAAAAACCGGTTAAAACTGAAAATCGGTAAAAAGTTAGTCAAGCTGTCGTCTTAGAATGAAATTTGAGTCAAATCAGTTTGCAAACGTATCTTCGTATGTATGGGAGATACGGCGTTGGTTTCTTCGACAAAGTTTCAGAGTTTTGTTAGAGTAGAGGTAAAAATGCTAAATTTTCCAAAAACTTTGTATATTTCTATTTTTAAATTCATTTAACATTTTTCAGTAATTTTCGAATTCACTAAGAAATAGAATTATCCATAAAATTTTAAATCGTTTAAAAACCATCGTGCGGGTTTTCACAATCTCTACTTAAATAGCGGCGTAGTAACGTATGCTTTTTGGACCCGTAGGAAGTACAAAGGTCCTATACGTTTACTACAAACAATTTTAATGTAACATAGGGTAGATCGAGGTGGCAGATGGGGAGATTTATTTATTATCGTCTAAATATGACGAATCAACAAAAAACAAATGTCCGTCCGTCGTCTAAACTTTTTTTGCCAAACGGCTCAATCGATCCGCCTAAGCTTTTTTTCCCTGAAAGGTACATGCTTTCCATGATTCAAATTGAGCAAATTCGGCCAAGTCGTTCCGGACATATGGTCGAAGAAGTGGAGGTCGATGAAACTTTTTCGCATATATCTCAGCAAGTATAGCACGGAAATTCCTCATTTTGATGTCAAATGAGAGCATTTGATGTCACAAAACTGGTAAACATTTTTTGTGGGAATCGGGTCAGGGGTCTGGGCACTGGGACCAATGGAATGGACGAAATTGAGTTTGGCCAAAGTTGCAGAGAATTAAATATAAGCGAACACGTGTCTCAAAGTTTTGGGGAAATATGGCCCAATCCTGCTATATGGCCACTTCCATAATTGATGACCCCAATAACTATGAGAGTTAGAAAGTTGGTGCCAAAGGCGAAGTTGTAGAGATCTGAATTTAAGCGAACTCGTGTTTCAGGGTTTCAGGAGAAAATAGCCCAATCCTTGGATATAATCTTTTCTAGATTTGAATGGTCTGAGACCTTGGGGAATTTCTATGGATCATTGAAACTCTTACAGTTATAAAAGAACAGAAAACGTTGGATTGTTTGCTCATTCGTATATTTAGATACGTTCGAGTCTTTTTGTAACATCTATTATGTTTGCCATATCTATTCTGTTTGCCACATCTATTCTGATAAGCACGGGTCTTCGGTTATGTTTTGCTCTATGATTAATTTCTGCCACCTGATGCAAAAAGAAAAAAGAAATTAAATGCAATGCAATATTTATGAACTATTCGATTGTAAAATCACAACTGCAAATTAGTGACAATAATCAAAAAATTTGAAAGAACCTGTATGTTATCCACAATCTGAACGATAATATTCGTTTCTCTAGAAAATTTGAATTTAAAAAAAACGCCTAAAGTACTGAGCCTATGTGTGAATTGTGGGAACTGTGGGTTGAAGAAGACTTAAAACACATAAAAAGGGAAAGCAATTTGGTTACCTGTACAAGAAACATATTTTATGCAATCTAAAAAATATGGAAAAAATAGAGTTTCGGGAACACGTAAACGCTTTTGGTCACATAACGCGGAAAATATGGCTTTTCGAAGAAAACCTTCTTCTCAATTTTTGTTGAAAATACAGAAACGGAAAAATGAAAACCAGCACATCAAGCATAATTTTAGCTCATTTGTTAACAAAATGAAATGAAATCTGCAATTCTTCTAATTGTCGTTAAGGGGCCATCCATAAATGACGTCCGGCTATTTTGGCAGTTTTTGGACCCCCTACTCCGAATTCGTCCGGTTTTCCTGTACCCCCCAAAAAATGACGTAAAAGATTGAGTTAAAAGAATTATTATTGTTGAATAAATAGTCAATATTTTATGTACATTTCTCTTCCCACACACTATCGAAGTGATCTGCCAAAGAAACTACAGGAAAACTATTTTCGAAAGCTGTGTTTCTTTCGCGACAGACAACTTCGAGCATGCTCTGTGGTGCGCTCATCTATCCATTCCACATCTTCGGAGCCCTCGTAGTTTGAAATAACAACCATCATCTCGTTAGCTCGTCGAGCAGCGATTCGACGTGGTCTAACTTTCGGAAATGTGATGGATGCAATTTTATGGCAAACTTTCATGTGCAGGACGACTTGATTAATTGCTGAGAAGTATTTTCCACATTTGCTACAGATTCGTTTAACCAAACAAGTCTTAACCGACGGACAATACAAATCGTATGGTATCGATTTGTATTTTTTGAAGTCGGTTGGTAATTTATTCTATCATTATTCTAACAGGTGCACTGGACGTCACGTTTCTCACATACACCCCCTCCCGTACGAATCCGTCCACTTTTGCCATACCCCCTCTCCCCCCCCCCTTACGACCGGAAGTCATTTATGGATATTAATAGTATGTTGTTGCTGTATAAGAGCCCCGGTGTAAAATGTATCCAAATATATAGCCTTAATTGATATACGATGTTTCAAAATGTTATCCAACCATCTCAAAAATTTGGATTTATCGTCACGTATATAAAAAAGTACTTTACGTGTTTCAGCAATGTAAATGCGCATTTTACATGAGCGAAGCGAAGCTTCAACACGTAAAAAACGGTACGGAAGTGCTTCCAAATTTTTATTTTGACGAGTGGGAATACAGCTCTCCCCTTCGGGTCGGGTCGTAACCTTCCCACTCGTCAAAATAAAAATTTGGAAGCACATACGTAATGTACTATTGCATCGAGTTGTATATAACGTTTTATGCAACTGAGGCGTCTGAATTTCTTAAATCAGTTCACAGTTTTCACACCTCAATTGCGAAAAATAACATGTGGATGAAGTAAGTCCAAAGTTTCTAAAGTATATTGTCCTTAGACAAGATGTCGAAAATCAAAGAAAATGTTTTCCAAATGAAAAGACACTTTCCAACAGTTTGTCACATCGGAGAAACCAACTTCAAACACTTCGGATGTTAGACTCACTTTAGCCACATGCTAAACGAGAAACGTTTGAAAGGACAAATTCGATATCCTCTATAACACTTTACAGATGAACACGTAAATAACTTGGTCTCCAATAGAGATACGATCCAATTATATAGGAAGAGAATCGTAAGCTTGTGCACCTTTTTGATTGCTCTTTTATCGCTCTTTTCACGTATTCGCTTGTATTTTTCTCAAGTAAAACCGGTTTTTCGGTTGAAACAGTTAGAACGAAGCGTTGCACAATCTTATGATTCTCCTCCTGTAGTTCTTAATTATATAAAATATTCAAACATAACGAAAATGCTATAAAATAAATAAGCTACATGTGATATTTTGAGAACAATAATCTCAATAATCATTTTCGTATGATACATATTGCCCGAACGAAAACTAAATTCTAATTTGGCTTAACATCATAGGCGCGGCAGCAAGTTCACTTACGAACAAAAAATTAAGAATTTTTTTTTTCGTAGACTGCGACGCACCCTCCGGAAAATATTTTATGTTTATGTTTGGTGTCAAAGGGAAAGTTGTTGGGTTGGGTGTGTAGTGTATCGGGATGACCGCCAAAATGGTGAAACATAGGCGGGAGCTCAAAAACTATTTTGATATGTTGTAGAGGAAGTTGTGGGGATCATTTTCGCCCATGGAAGTAGTAGCCGACGCGCTTCGGTTTGTAGGCGGTTGCGGCGGCCCTAAAAAATACTGTTGGTATGTTGTAGAGGAAGTTGTGGGGATCATTTTCGCCAATGGAAGTAGTCAGAAATGAGCGGGTGGGAGGGAATTTCAAATTATGCCCGTGCCCGCCCGTGCCTGATAGGGAATGTGCCGGGAAAGGCACAAATTTAATGGGCACGTTTCGGGGCGGGCAATTTGTTTAAATGTTGGGCTAGGGTAGGGTGGGCACGGGCACAAATTTGACTGTACTTTAAAATATCAAAAACGGAAAATTATTCCGTAACATGAAGAAAAAATTTTCATGATACAAAGTGAAGTTGTACTTCACAAAATTGTAAGAGGTGGCAGATCTTACAAAATAGAGTCGAAATCGCCAGAAGTTGGCAGATCTAGTATTTCAACTCTATTTCAACTCAAAATTTAAATAACGCTGGAAGTGGCAAATGTAGCAAAAATTTAGTTGATCGAGCAAACGAGGTGTCTATAAAAGCAAAAAGACAGTGGATATGATTGCTCATTCCACTATGTGTCGTGCTGATATACGCATAGCCTTGCCAACATAGGTGTACTGATGAGTTCTTAATAAGACGAAAGCAGCCAATATGCTAGTAGATTGTTGAATTGAAACAAAACGTTTCTTTTTGTTTTCTTTTTGGTTTAAATCCACGCAATACAAAGTGATTTAGAAAAACAAATTTAACGGGCAATATGCCTGACCTAAAATTTAAATAACCAATTTTACAAGCGCTTTTGCGTTTCAAGAGTCATCCAAGTTGACATCAGTTTTTTTAGAAGAAAGGAAGAGGACTTGCGTCACATTTCCCTTTTGAAAGGTGTTTTTGTTATGATTATTCAATACCATGAAAAGGATCCAATTCATATTAACTTATCCTCATGGACAGTTTATTTATCATACAAAATTATGCCTATTTATGGTGCCACATTATTAATTTTTAATTATGCCTGTCAGAAGCTCGTGCGACCCCTGAAAAACCTACATCATATATTTAAATGCAAATAATATAAAATTTCAGAAAAGCCTCAGTAGGAAAAACACAAAATTTTGTCCCCTAACAACATTTTCAATTAAAGTTTTTCCTCGTCCTCCTTTAATTCGAATTGTAATGAGTAATACAGTAGCACTATAGCTGCTCACCATGGATCATATACCGAACTACTCAGGGGTGTACCACTTTTTATAATCTAGGTGTAGGATATCAGATTCCTTTCGCTGACTCAAGCTCTTTCTTTCACTTTAGATATTTATCGGAGCATACCGACCGCAATTGCGTTAAATAATTAGAGCATTTCAACAATAGTTATTTGGATTACAAAGGATGACAGTATGAAAATTCAACCCTATTCGAGAATTGCTGCCCGCGCCGAAGGCAAGGCCCGCAATCGCACAGGTTGAATTTTTATACGTCATCCCTTGTAATTCACATAATTTTTCATTACGAGAACAATGAAAATTGTAATTTTCCGAATTCAAAACATCACAAAACAACAATGTGGGATCAAAGTATACTAATTGATTTTAGCATCGTGTACGTCGACTTTCGCATTGAGTATTTCGATTTTCGCATTATCTAAGTTGATTTCCGTGTTATGTAGATAAGGTGACAACACATAAGTTGAATTTTTAGGCCCGTACGAAGTACTGGTCTTATGCGTTAACCACGACGTTTGTAACACGTTGAATTTCGACCCGTGGGTTTTTCTTTTTGGGGTATAAATAGGAGAAATACAGGAAGAGAATCATAAGATTGTGCAACGCTTCGTTTTAACTCTTTCAACCGAAAAACCGGTTTTACTTGAGAAAAATACAAGCGAATACGTGAAAAGACCGATAAAAGAGAAATTAAAAAGGTGCACAATCTTATGATTCCCTTCATGTATGCATGTTAAACGACAATGCTACGGACGATTCGACCAGATCACGGCGCAGATGCCATAGTTAGATCACACCTTGAATTCTCGAGTTCAGTTTCAGAAGTTCAAGTTCAAGTTCAAGTTCAGAATCAAGTTTGTTGAAAAAATTCTTAACTTGATTTTGTGCTTCAGAAAGTCGTCTGTAATCAATTGAACTTTCAAAAGATAGTGAATATATTTGATTGATAGTACTAAGTATACTTAGATAGTACTACATCCTTTTTTCCTGGTACGTGACGTATGTCAGTGGAAAATTATGAAATGTAATTTAATTATCTGTTTGAACGAGGAGTAGCTTTGTCTTGCTTTTGGTTGAAAGCATGAGTCAATGGTTTTTGGTCGGTAAAGATAGTAAAGTCTGTACCTTCCAGTGTTGGTCGGAAATGTTTAATTCCTTCATAAATGGCAAGTAATTCTTTATCATAAGTTGAGTATTTTGTTTGAGCTTGTGATAATTTTTGTGAAAGGAATGATAGTGGTTGCCAAATATTTTGTTTCCCTTGAAGGACGACACCTCCTATAGCAAAATCAGATGCATCAACATGTAAAGAGATTTTAGCATTAGGATCAGGATGAGCAAGTAGTGTTGCGTTTGCTAATTCTGGTTTACATTTGTCAAATGAATTTAACATTTCAGGAGTCCAATTAATTTGAGTTTTGTCATTTTTGATATTTCCTTTCATGCAGGAAAAGAGTGGAATTTGTGTTTCCGCTGCATGAGGAATGAATCTGCGGAAGAAATTGATCATTCCGAGAAATCGTTTTAATTTGTTAATGGTTTGCGGTAGAAGAAAGTTTAAGATTGTTTGAACTTTCGAATTTAATGGTTTAGTTCCTTGTTCATTTATTTGAAAACCAAGAAATTGGATTTTTTTTTACCAAAGAGACATTTATCAATATTTATTATTATGCCGTAGTCGTTTATTCGGGTAAATAGTAAGCGAAGATGAAGTAAATGTTGTTCTTCATTTTCTGACGCTATTAAAATGTCATCTTGATATGCAAAGCAAAAATCTAAACCATGAACAACTTCGTTTATGAAGCGTTGGAATGTTTGAGCTGCATTACATAAACCGAAAGTCATGTTTGGAAATTCAAAAAGACCAAATGGTGTTATAATTGCGGTTTTTTGAATATCTTCTTCAGACACTGAAATTTGATGATAAGCTCGTATAAATCAACTTTGCTAAAGATCGTTTTACCATTCAAAAAATAGTACAATTCTTGAATGTTTAGTAATGGGCAGCGATCTGGTAAAGTGTTAGCATTTAGTCGACGGTAATCGCCACAAGGACGCCATCCACCTGATGATTTAAGTGAAAGATGTAATAGTGTTGCCCAAGGACTGTCGGATGGACGACAAATACCAAGGCGTAGCATTTCATCAAATTCTTTTTTAGCTATTTTTAATTTGTCTGGGTTTAATTTTCTTGCTTTAGCAAAGATTGTTTGACAATTAGTTACAATGCGATGTTTTACATTGTGTTTGCGTTTTGATGAGTGGAATGTAGACATGTCGAGAATGTCCGGAAATTCGTTTAATAATTGATGGTAAACGGATATGTTTGAAATTGATTTGATTGTTAGATCTGGATTACAATCAATTTTTATTCCGTTTATTGACAATGATGTTAAATTATCAATTAGTTTGCTATTTTTGACATCTACCAGTAAATCGAATTTTGTTAGTAGGTCTAATCCAATGATGGGTTGTTGCACGTCTGCAATAACGAATATCCAACGAATGTTACGTCGGAGACCTAGGTCTAGCGTGATGGATTTGCTTCCGTAAGTTTTAATTGGCGTACCATTAGCAGCACGTAAAGTAAAATTACAAGAAGTGTGACGTTTTTCTATGGTTGTAGGTGGAATAACACTTAAGTCAGCACCAGTATCGATAAGGTAGTTCCTTCCGGAATTCTTTTCTTTTACATAGAAGCTTTTTACATAGAAGCTTTCTACTGTCTGGTCGTTATTTTTAGACTGATCTCGAGCTATTCCAAAGGGGCTAATTAAGGGCTGACGATTGAGACCAATCTTGAGTTTAGGGCTGATGTCTTACCAAAAATATTCAAATATTCAATATTTTTGTAGAATATTTTTGGTAAGACATCAGCCCTAAACTCAAGATTGGTCTCAATCGTCAGCCCTTAATTAGCCCCTTTGGAATAGCTCGAGATCAGTCTAAAAATAACGACCAGACAGTAGAAAGCACATTTGACATGATTCGACCCATTCAACCATTAAATGCTCGAGTCCAGTAACAGCCCTAAACTTAGAAGTTGCAGCCCCTTTCAGCCCTTAACCAACCCCTTTCGTTTTGAACCCTCAAAAAAAATTAAGGGGGTGGGGTTACAGGGACATGTACCTATTTGAGGTACAATCTAAAAAGTTAATTTAATCAAAATAATTTGGTGATCACAAAAATTTCATTTTTCTAAAATCAAAATTTTTGATGATCAAAAGCAACCAAAAGCTGAAATTCAATTTTGCTTCACCACAGACTTTCAAAAGTTTGTAATTAAAAAAGATAAAGAAAAGTATAACTAAATGAAAAACCAAACAACAGTAACTGTAAACTAAACACGGAGTTTAATATGAAGTTAGAGGGATAATGAAAGAATTTAGTTAAAAACATATGCAGGGGATGCGTACGTATTAGAATAGATGTGGCAAACAGAATAGATGTTGCAAAAAGATTCGAACGTATCCAAGTAAATGTTGAAATTAAATTGGAATGGAAATTGACGAAATAGCCTGTCCGAAGAAACGGCGCAAAAAACATCTCCAATCCTTAAAAAAGCCCAAAATTAAAAAAAAAATGAAAAAAATTTGAAAAAAGAAATTGCACTACGCCCGATCATGCTCGGAGCGGTAGCGGAGTGCGTGACGCAGTCTCCACAACCCAAAAAAAACGTCCACAAACCCAAAAACCTCCCTACAAAAACCTTTGGGACAAGACACGACGTATAGGCGAACTTTTGAGTTTTTTCCCCTCGCCCTCCTCCCCCTCCAAATTATTTAAAAAAATACGTCGCACCAGCTTTCCAACAAGCCCTCACTCATCAAAATCGGTTGAAAATGAGCCGAGATATCGCCAATCAAAGATGACCAATTTCCATATATCGCCAATCAAAGATGACCAATTTCCATATATTAATGGTAAAATCTGCTTTGTAAGTAATAACAATTTTATTCCTGTGTTGTCATCATCATCATCATCATCACACTTTATAGACCGTTTGTACCTTTCGGTGTGAGGTCTTTACTACTGATCATGGACCACTCTTCTCCATACTCCCCTATCCTGTGCCAAGGAGATGGTTTGTTCGCCTAGAGAAAGTCCCCTAACTTCTAAATCGGATTTAATTGAGTCTATAAACCTTCTC
>CM055406.1:2785273-2808036 GCA_029228625.1 Pseudolycoriella hygida
AAATTAGAGCGCTTTCTTTGAAACAAAATAACGTTGTGTTAAAAAAATTGCGTCACAAATGCCGGACCCAACGACGAAATAATTTTTCTGTACTTTCAGTTTTTGCGCTGCAAAAATTTGACTTTTGTTTCTTATTGCGTAAATTTTTTAGAGTAAATTTAAATTTTTGCGTGTAGATGAGATAGTCTGCATATGTGATACATAGAGTAGAAGAGTACAAATACTTGGGACTCATATTGAATCATAGAATGCAATTTTGGAAACATTGTGAATATTCATGTAAAAAAGCGTCAAGAAAAATAGGTTTTCTGGTCAGAATCGGAAGTAAAATAACAATGTACAACACCATTTTGGCACCACATCTACAGTAATGTGCGTCAACGCTATCGATGCTCAATGAAGGAGAGTTTGATATGCTCAAAAAACAACAAAACAAAGCGATGACGATAATACTAAGATGCAAACCTAGAACGAGTGTAAACAGGATGCTAGAAGCGCTGGATTGGCTAAACGTTAGACAACGAATCATGTTTTTCACAATCCTGATGATATTCAAAATGAAAAATGGATTAGTACCGGAACAGGTGACAATAGACATGCAAAACATTGAATCAGACAGATACCCGCTGCGCAATAACGGATAATTCAGAGTGAAACGAGTCAACATTTTCTTCAATGGACTATTGACATACAACAACCTTCCAAGTGAATGAAGAAATGAGAAATGTTTGTTTGTATTCAAAAATCAACTGAAAAACTATATTAAAAATATAATTTTTATGTGATCGTGTAAACCAAAGGAAAATTCATGACTAAAAATGGATTTTTCGGTTAAAATTGTTGCAAATACTTTTTGTTTCTGTGTAATTTGAATAGAATAATGCTAAATAAATAAATCATTCATTCAAAAGTGTCTATATTGCAGCGCCGTATCTAGGGGGTTTCTTCCCTACTGATATATATTTATGTTCGGAAGAAAATCTGCCCGTAATGAGAGGCCGCTTTTTTACTTTTTTCTTGAGTAATGTTAAGCCTTCGACTACCTCTGAATCACAGCAAAATTTCTTTATATTTATTGAAATTCATTAGAAAGATTTTGGCGCGCTCTATGGATCCTACTATCTGAATCAGTTAATCAATTTTCATCAACTTTTTTTAGTTAGTTTTTTGAGTTCCATATCTTTCATTCCAAACCTTGAAAAGCAATTCCCGTTCGTCGGAGATATAAGCAAAAACATTTCTACGGCCTTCAAAAAACAAGGTTTTGACAATCGAATAAGATCGTAACTTCGAAAGTTCTTGACCGATTTTGCCCATCTTCAATCTCAGCATTCCTTTTGAAACTACCTTTTAGGCAGACCTGATTAAAGTAAAGGAACGGAAGTAAATACTTCGGGCCCGTGCCAGAAAATGTGGCTCGAGCGGCCAATTCAGGGGCCCATCCTATGGCTGGAATTTGATTTAGTAAACAAAACTAGTTAAGAGCCTAAATATTTTCGCCTACGGCGTTAAACAAATACCAAATCTATCAATTATTGAAATTCTTACTTATAAGAAGTCCTTCAACCAAAAACTTTCGCCTGCGACAATTAAGTCGTTCTTCGATTTACCTAAAGAACAATAGAATAATAATAATAATAATCTGCCTCTACAACCCATGAAGGGTTAGGGGCTAGATCATTATTTACTAGTTTCGCTAATTATTATGACTCGTTTCTGAGATCTTTTCATTACCAGAAATTTTTTTAGTGTGCCGGTGGTAAGCTGTGCCATCTATGAGATGTGCTAGGAGCGAAAACTAGTAGGAGTAGAATACCGGCACCTCCCAACAATGCCTTCCACCGGTAAGCCGTACGATGGCACTACATTCAACTTCACTTGTCTTGAACCGATTAAGTCAACTTTGTTTTGTTTACAAATCTACCAATCGGAACAAATCTGTCCGCGGTTGAGTTTTGAACCAACGCACTGGCAACTCAATTTCATAGTAGCAAGCAGACATGTTAACCACTACGCTATTGAGTTGAACAATAGAGAGCAGTTCAAAATTTCGCCTGCGGCGCCTTACCCGATGTGGCTATTGAGCAATTTTTTCGAATTACCTAAAAAACGAGGAAAAGCAGTCCAAAGTTTTTGCCTGCGGCGCTCTTCTCGATGCGGCGATTAAACGGTTCTTCGATTTACCTTAAGAACGATAACAGGCGGTTCAAAATTTTTTCCTGTTGCGCTTTGCATGAAAACCTTACTTACACCAGTTGAACACTATAATTAAAAAAAAAATTGCCTGCGGCGCTTGACTTATTGCTTTAAGTCGGCTTCGGACTCAGTTATCATCTTAAACACTTTTCAGGACGCTGTAATACACATTGATACTTCATTGAATTGCAAAAAAAAAAATTTGGGGCGCGCGCCCCTCCTAGAAAAGCGGTCTAGATACGGTACTGCTACTTTGCTCACGTGTTCATACGCATCCGTTGTTTGACATCCGTACAAGTATGTGTTACTTGATATACGCAAGATCTACTGGTCAATGAAAATTGGTTTCCTTAATTAATAATTGGTTAGTATTTCCTTATCTTCATTGATTAGCGTTCATCCTAATCTTAATCGATCAGAGTACGTACGTACAGTGACCGTAACAACGTCACAAAACTAATCTTTTTTTAGGTGGATCAAATTATGCATCGTACGAATGCATTGGCTCGAGAGCTCGCGATGCAACTTTTCGTACTCGGCAAACGCATACTTTCGAAACGACACAACATATAGTTTTGTCATAGTAGCGATCGATCGTTGAAACACTTCAACAAATTGTTGAAAATATAAATAAAAATGTTCAAAATGTTCAAACATCCAAAAAAATTTCTTTCTATGGCGACTTCATGCAACACACGTACACATGCACGTTTGTGGTGAATAATTGTAACCATACTGCTGTGCGATTTCCACGAAAATAATGTGTATGTAATATAACATAATTTTTGTGTAGAAACGTATGTTAGGTTAGCTCGGTGGTAGCGTCGACGAATTGAGCGCGGGAGGCTGGTGGTTCGTTTCTTCATTGGGACTTTTTTTAATGATGCGCAATGAGCAATATCACAATATAATTCCTAGATTTTTTTTTTATTATTTTTACTTTGTAAGATGTAAAAACCAATGAATTTAAAGATCAATTTGAATTATTTGTCTAAAGGACATCGTTTAGAATAATGATAATATTTTAATAGCCGCTCGCCAACATTTAATTAAATTACTGTTCCTACTGAACGTTTGAACGTGTATTTTTTATGAGGTTCCTAAGTTTAAATTGCGTTACAAGTTTGTTGATTAAACGAAAAAAAACGCCAATATAATTTTTTTTCAATTGAATGAAAACATTTCTTTCATTTATAATGGTGAAATTGGTGACTTTATGAATACACACCTACATCCATGCATAGCATACTGTTAACGTTTATGTGGAATAAATGTATGAACGATTTAGCGTAGTGGTATCGTCTCGGTCTTGTAACCAGGAGGTCGGTGGGTCGAATCTCGGTTGTGCCAATCGAATTATTTATGTTAAGAGATTTCGCTTTAATGCGTATATTCCCGGACAGTGTCTTGCAAAGTACACTTTCCCGGACAGGTACTGCAATGTGCATCAGAAATGACAATTTCAATTTCAATTTATTTAAAAAAATATTCTTTATACAAAGTTGAGCCTCATTGTGCATAGCACTTTAAAGAGGCAAAAAAAAAAAAAACAATAATTGACTAAATAATAAAAAAAATAAAGTAGATGCAAGAAAATAAATCAAGAAATATATATGCTTGAAATAAGAGAGCTAGAGATTTCAATTTGACTACACAGTAGCACGTCATTATTGGTAATGAACATATCAGGATGAAAAAGGAAAAATATAGATTTGAGATCTTTTAAAATCTAATGTTTAGGTAAATTAGTAGGTTGGATCTCAAGAGTTACGAACTTAGGCAGTTGGGAAAGAATCAGCGGCAATGAGCGGCGCCTCCGAGTGAGCGCCAAATCTCCACCTCCACCCTAAACAAACATCCCCATAACCTCCTCATAGCACTTTACATAGAAAAAAAATAGGAATAATTAATTATACAGGGAAATTTCCATCAGTTAAATTTTCGACAATTAGTTCTAAAGCGGATATTGCTGGCTCAATAGCCATTCCTTGAGACGATCCACGAATCTAAGCGGTTTATCTGTCACTACTAGTTCAGGCAGAGCGTTATACAATGAGCTCCCAATAGCCGTGATGGCTTTTTCAGTTCTACATGTTCTCGCCCTAGCCGGCCGGACGCTTCTCTCCTTTCTTAAGTAATAGTTGTGGGTTGGCACCTCAAACACTTTAGAGTTGTGCGACCTTTTACTCACGGCTTCATGAACGAATTTACAGACGTTTGCCTGGTACATGCTAGAGACGTTGAGAATTTCTTTGCAGTGCAGATTGAATAGTTCAGCGGTCGGGGTCGTAGACGGGAGCTTGCAGACATGTTTTAGGCACCTGTTTTGGAGAACTTGAACCTGTTTCAAATAGTTCACGTGGTGATGCCCAAGAGCATAGTAGATTGACAGTAAGACAGATTTAGGAATGTGTCTCTTTCGAAACCAAAAACTACTAAGCAAACTAAACGTATCGAGCGCGTACATGACAAAAATCTTTTCATGTTTGGCTGATTTTTGCTGTTCCTGTGCTCGATTTCATTCTTTTGACAATGCCTATTGCTCAACTTGACGACTCCTTCTCAGTGGACTTATTTTATTTTATTTTATCTATCATCTAATTTATTTTCTTATTTATTTATTTATCGTATTAATGTACGTATATGTTTATGCACTTTTTGCCAGTTGGGTGATACTATGAGTTTTTTTACTCCATTTACGATTCACTTTTCAAACGCATCAAAAAATTTCGTCAATTTCTGAAACTTTTTTGTGTTAATTCCAAAATACATTCGTTGCCTAGTTTCATACATTACATGGTCCACCAATAAATGTCCTATGTTACTGTGTTTTCAAAATTTACATGGGCCATATTTAGTCGAAACGATAAAAAATATTTAACTGCTTTGAGATGCACCCCTGTGGGAGCTACCTTACTAATCTACACCGAAAACACAAAAAAATAAATAAATTGTTGTGTGTTGTGTGACCATACATACAAAAAAAACGTTTATTATAAAAGCTTCCAGCACACAGCCATATTTGAAAACTCACATCAAAACTGAATGAGAACATTTCAAAAATATTTTCCCTTTTTGTGTGTAATTGTAGCATTTCCTTTTGTATTTGATTTTCATCTACCAAGAATTTCTTTCTGTATGTTTTTCATTTTGCTCAGTTATATCATAGAATTATACTTCCAAATGTTTCAAGCGGTTTGTTGGCAGGTTGGCCCGTTTTTTTATTGTTATGAATAAAGTGTTTTCGCTATAAAATACAATTATTGCATATAGAAATCTGAGCTGAAAGTATAATAGAATGAAAACTCTTCAACTATATGATTACAGAAAAGGATACACAGAGCCTTCGTGATTTAATTTATTTTTTATGTATAAACCACATTTAAAAGTATACTATACATAATAATACAAATAATCTCAACCTTAAATGGAATTTTTATAAAAGACTAAATCTCTTTTAAACGAGGAGCTAGAAGATTGCAGCAATCATTTTATGTTTCACTTGTGAAACATATAACACAATATTATAATTTATTTCAGCATGTTATGGCACTTGTACTTTGAAGTTTGTTTTGTTATTTTCCACTGCATGTTTCACATTTTGCGTCTGAGGTTCTAGAATTGACCAAATTCTTCCGACATATATATTTATCCGGTTAAATACATGAAAATATTCACGAACAAATGCGAATCATCTGACTTCCATACGCGATCAGAGCTTATGTGAGAGTTTCTTTCCTTTTCTTTTTCATTTTTTAGACCCGTACGAAGAACGAAGCTCTTCAAAAAGTGGTCTCATGCGTTTACCACGATGTTTGTAACCAGTCAAATTTCGACCCGGGAGAAGAGGGGAAGCACCGATCATGGCCCTTAGATGACGAATTAACATTAACATATTATAAAAACGCAATTTTTACATTACATTATAAAGACGCAATGTTTGTTTGTATGTTTGTTTGTTTGTTTGTGAATAACGCTCAGCGTTACATTCCGTTATTTTGGCATTATGCATGCGCGAGTATATAGTAAGTCTCGGGAAAGTGGTTGATTTTGTGAGTGAAATATAGAGAGTATCGGGAAAGTTGTTGATGTTGGTTTTATGTTATTTTTTTTTTTTGAAGTAGAATAGCTACACAGTTAGTTTCTTCGGGAAAGTTGTTGATGTTGGTGAGTGGACTTTTTGATGACCTAAGAAAATGGCTGCCAGAAAAGTGACGCCATCTTGGATTTTCTGCTATCTTTTTAATTAGAAAAGCTAGACAGTAGGTTTCTTCGGGAAAGTTGTTGATGTTGGTGAGAGGAATTTTTTTGTACACTGAGAAAATGTCCGCCAGCTGTCAAAGTGACGCCATCTTGGATTTTCTGCTATCTTTTGAATTAGAGTAGCTAGACAGTTCGTTTCTTCGGGAAAGTTGTTGATGTTGGTGAGTGGACTTTTTTGGTGGCCTAAGAAAATGGCTGCCAGCTGTCAAAGTGACGCCATCTTGGATTTTCTGCTATCTTTTGAATTAGAATAGCTGCTTCCGATGCAGCCGACTTTTGTTACGAGAAATTAATGCCTCTGAAGAAGTACGGCATAAAATTACCTTCAAAAGAGGAACTGAGTGTTGCTAAAGCTTACATTGAAAGGAAGAAAATACAGTATGAAAAGCATCAAATAGGTGAAAACATAAAGTTCAAAGAACGTTTCAATATTTTTTTGGATTTATATAAAATGCGAGAAGCATTCCCAGCCGTTTACGAAATGATGGCCGCTGTCGCCACATTTGGTAGCACCACTTCAGTTTATGAGTGGTCTTTTTCGGCACTGGATCGTATATGCACTCCTAAGAGAATGTCGATTTAATGATAAAAGGCTACGCGATTTGACATTTCTGGCCTTTGAGAAAAAAAGCTTTCCGATTGATCAAGTATTGAAACGATTCAATGACAATCCTAAAAGAAAGTTACAATTGTACTAGGTAACAGATCATTCGTGATGAAACTGAAAATAAATTCTGAATTTTTAAGTTCCACATAATTTTTTTAACAATTAGGGCAGCGCCCACGTCAAACCCCCTTACCCCCGAAATTTCCTTCTGGCTACGGACCTGAATTCGTTTTGAATTTGGGGGCCAGGCCTCCCCTGACGTTTTGGTCTGGCTACGGCCCTGCATTTCGCAGTTTTGCCAATACAAAAAAAGATTGAAAATAGTAAATAAAGTAAATAAATTTTAAAAATTCTATTAGAAGCTGTTGATGTTACAAGGCAGTCTTGAAGATACCACGGAAATATTTACAAAAATCATAGAATATGTCGCTTTTTCCTGTTTAGTTCTTTAACTTTTCTCAAATTTCATGATGTATGCTTGATATTAACAAGACCTGCAAAGCCTCTATTTGCATTTTTTTTTTTTTTTTTTTCAAAAAATCCTTAAGTTTTATTATTTGATTGTGTTGTATTGCCGTTTCTTATAACAATTATTTGATTTTGTTGTATTGCATGGGAAATGAAACCACCTAACCTATAACAAATTTATAATTTTTTTTTTCATTTTGTAGTGTCCTGAAGATGGAACAATGATTCCGAAATATAGTCATAAATAAAAAAGACAAGATAGCATCATTTCCCAAGCAATACAACAAAATCAAATAATCCTTAAGTTGTTCATGTTCTTCCTAGTGTGTTAGCCCAGTTAGCGCAAAAGATCAAAATTTTATCAATTTTCCTAGATTTCGACTATATTTTTCAACAAAACATTACGTACAGTAAATTCTTACATACGTATAGTCTTGCTTACTTTTTCTTACTCGTATAGTCCTTTTAGTTGACGTCAAATTTCTTCAAATTTTATGCAGTTTGATAGAAATAAACAAGATCTTTCTGAAGAGCCACTATAAGTTGAGATTTGACAACTTTTCGAGATCTAGGAAATAGGATGAAATTTGGTCATTTTTGTGGCGCTACAGCGCTACCAGAAGCGCTACAAAAAAGATGAATTTTACAGAAAATTTCCTAAAATTTCATCTAAAAGCTGTCAAATCTCAACATATAGTGGCTCTTTAGAAAGATCTTGTTAATTTCTAACAAACTGCATAAAATTTGAGGAAATTTGGCGTCAACCAAAAGGACTATACGAGACTATTAGTAAAAAAAGCTACAAATGCGCTACAAAAAATGAAGGAAATCAACGAAAATTTGCTAAAATTCCTCTAAATTTTGTCCAAATTCAACAAAAAAGGGTTTATTGGAAGTCTTTAGTCTACAAGAATCTAACTTAATGAAATTTGAAGAAATTTGGAGGCCACGATAGAAAAAACAGGAAGAAAGCGCTAAAAACGTCAATTTTCGTAATTTTCGACTTTTTATGAATTTTCTCTACTTTCATTTCCTCCAAAAAGTATTGAAAAATTTGGAGTTTTATGGTATGCAAAAATTGGTAAAGTTAGCAGAAAATTTCAAAAATCAAAAAATAGCCCAATTTCAACAAATTATGGCTATTTGGAAAGGTCTAGTCCAAACTTATAAAACTAAACGATTTTAGGAGAAATTAGAAGTCAACTGACAAAAATAATTTCAAGAAATTCGTAAAATTAGTAAAATCACAGAAAATTTAATACAACTTAGTCTATCTAACTGCATGACATTTGAGGAAATGTGAAATCCACTAATGGCAGCAACTACTTTTTCTGAAAAATTATTACTTTCATTTGGTCTAAGAGTTATGTAAGAATTTAATGTACGTAATGTAGAATGGTTTGTTGAAAAATATAGTCGAAATCTAGGAAAATTGATAAAATTTTGATGTATTGCGCTAACTGGGCTAACACACTTGCAAGAACATGAACAATTTAAGGATTTTTTGAAAAAAAAAACGAAAATGACTACAAATTAGAGGCTTTCCAGGTCTTGTTAAAAAAAAACAAAGAAACAAAAAAAAATTATAAATTCGACAAATTGTTAGTTACAATGATATCTATGTATGATTGATTAATATGCTGTGTATATAAGCAACCTATCTTAAGTGGGCAGTACATTTATTGTTTGATAAATTTTCTTCTTCACACATAATGAAATTTGAGAATAGTTAAAGAACTAAACAGGAAAAAGCGACATATTCTATGATTTTTCTAAATATTTCCGTAGTATCTTCAAGACTGCCTGCTAATAGAATGTTTAAAATTTAATTACTTTCAAAATTCAGTTGCTTTTAAGATTATCTCTTTTTCGATGTTTTTTTGTATTGGCAAAACTGCGAAATGGCTAAAAGTTCAATAAATTTTATAAACAATATAAAACTGAAGGAACTTTTGAACACTTATTCTTTAAAATTTATAAATTGTAAAACAAACTAAGAAAACGTTAGAAATTTAGGAAAAATCTTGTTTATCCACTCATTTCCCGAACCTCCCAGAATAGATGTGGCAGAAAAAATAGATATTACAAAAAGGTTCGAACGTATCTAGGTAAATATTGCCTTAACTCTTGTCGGTCATTCCAAGACCTTTCCACCATAGAATTGTTTTTTTTAAATTGGAAGAGATTTACTCGAGTTATGTACAAAAGACCGAAAACCTCTTAGGCGGGCCTAGCCCCTCGTCCAAAAATGCCCATCTGAAATGCAAAAACAGCTTTTTGGTGCCATCTCCTTGGCACAGCATCACCGGGCGTAAAGACGTCACACCGAAAGGCATAAACGGTCTATAAAGTTTGATGATGAAGATGAGAAAAAACAGTAAAAGCAACTCTGGATACTTTTTGCTGTTTTCGTCACCAATTCGAAATCAAATTTATTCGGAAGCGTGTTTGATATATACAGAGAGATAAAACTAATGCTTTTTATATGTTTACTCAAACGTGTTGATAAAACATAAATTGAATGTGTATTTATCTTCAATATACGTATAAATATGTATTTTTCAGAGGTACACAAAATTTTTTCAATTTGAATTTGTTTGTTTAGGCAGATAAGGAAAACGTTCGATTTTCTTATTATGACAAAATCTGAGAGGATCGAGGATAGGATACGAATTTAGCTAAATAAAATGTGTAAATTAATTATAAATCCATTTGTACGACTAGTAAACACAAATTTAAAACGATTTGAGTATCGTGTAAATATTGCCATTTATAATTTTTCAAATTTGAATTTTAGCTTTTTTCAGGACATAACTAACACCTTTTTAGATTCGTACGAAGCAGTAGTCCATCGACTTTGCTTCACAGTATGAAAAATTTAGAAGAACGTTCCAGTCTAGGAGTTTGGGGTATTAGTACATTATGTGCACGTTGTACGTACACGAGCGCTCTCCCGAATATTCGCACACATCTCGTTATATACTTCAAAGTATAGAGTGTTTTATGCAGATTTAACATTTGATTTAAGTAACATTTGTTCTCACTTATATAATTGTTCATTACACTAGTCTACAACGGTTTTGTATGCTAAGAAGTAATCATGCCAATTTGTTTATTTTGATCTAAAAAATCCGATGCTGGACTCAGTTGTTCCGGACACTCTTCATTTGTTCCCAATTAACTTTGCCGGACGGAAAAATTTTTCTTACAGTTATTTTTTTATTCCTTGGTTTTTTCAATGGGAGGTAGACATGGTACATGAATAAAAAATATTAACTTTTCGATTTACATTTCAAAAATTTGCGACATAGCTTATTTTAACATTCGTTATTGTTATTGCTGCCAACATCACAAAAATGTACCAAGAAGTGTTTACAAAGTTGTTTACAACGGACGGAACAAAAGAACAGAATGCCAACCAATTTTCGTTTAAGAGGACGTGGCAGTGCGTTGCTTAGTAGAGTTGCGTTCAAAAAGTAAAAACAAAGTGCAATGAAAATTATTGATTTTTCATCAACAAACTTTAAATGTCACAATAATTTTATATATCTCTCTACTACAAAGCCCACTTTACAGCAGAGCAAGCGAACACGAAATATAAAACGGTATCTCAGTTCTCGTTGTCGTTAACTAGGTTCGCGACTTCGTCTCGAACCATTTACTCCACCTCGAACCGAGATACAATTTTACAGTTCATGTCAGGGCCTATTTTTGGAAAATCGTATTTCCAAAAATTTCCAAATTTTCCAAATAATTTGAATTTCCAGATTTATTTATTGGAAAATTTTTAGAAATTTTGGAAATTACTTGGATTTTTGGAAATTTTGGAAATTATTTGGAAAATTTGGAAATTTGATTTTCCAAAAATAGGCCATGGTTCATGTAGCATAAAATACTATTATGTGTTAAGGTTGTGTCTCTCCTACGTGAAAATGTTCTAGGCGACCGAGAAATAAGGAGTTCAGGCACTAGGTGTTTTGTGCCTGAACTCCCATCATATCGACGTCTAGAAGAAAAAATTTTCTATGACAACGCTGGAGTGGAAAACGTGTACATTACTATGCACTCGGTTCCTACTCGGCACCAGGCTGCCTTCCATAACGCTGCTAATACTTTTCAAGTGCGCAGCCTGGGGCCGAGTGAACATTTATGTACTCGTTTCATCATCCAACATTGTCAATGGACTTTTTTTGGCACCGTACTTTCTTCCAGAATCGACCAGAAGGTCCTGGACCTTAACTCCACATTCAAATACAAAAAAATGTGACTGTTGCCAAATTCACAAAACAAAATTCCTAGATGCGATTCATAATATTGACATAGAATTGAATTATTAAAAAAAAAAAAAAAAGTACAAATTTGTTTTTATTAGTGAGGGGTTCCTGGAAAAACGATGTTTTTCTAGCTATAGTATTGTAATAAAAATGTGTCATTTTCAAAAATGTAACTAAATGGCCGTTTACACTCATCTTTTATTAATCTAGTAGTTGAGCTACTTTTTTGCGATTGCTTAGTTTTTTTTAACAAATCTTTCGCTAGAAGAAAGTTCTGCATTTCAGACTGGGCAGCCTGGTGCCGAAAGAGTGTCTATAACAATGTTGGATGGTGTTATAAGAACACAACTATGTACTAGTTTTGAACTTGGCACCAGGCTGCGTACTTGATAATTTTGATTGACAATTTAGAGGGCAGCCTAGTGCCGAAAATCGTTCAATGTTATCGTAGCGGTAATAATGAACACTATACGTCGTATAAATGTCAAGTCGGCACTAGGCTGCGTACTTAAACTTTTGTTTTATGGATGTAGGTGGCAGCAGCAGCCTGGTGCCAAATTGAAACTTATATGGCATACAAAATTTACTCGTGCCAACATTTTGGCAAAAAGAGATTTGCAGCACCAGGCTGCCATCTACATTTTTAGCTCTACCACTCAAGTACGCAGCCTGGTGCTGCAAACCTTTTTTTGCCAAAATGTTGCAGTCTGAAATGCAGACCTTTCTTCTAGCGAAAGATTTGTTAAAAAAAATTAACCAATCGCAAAAAAGTAGCTCAACTACTAGATTAATAAAAGATGAGTGTAAACGGCCATTTAGTTACTTTTTTGAAAATGACACATTTTTATCAAAAAACTATAGCTAGAAAAACATCGTTTTTACAGAGAGTGCTCAAAGAAAATCACCGTCATAGTTAATTACTTCTAGAAGGTCAACGAGCGATGATGTGTGCTACAAATTAAAGGCCGTTTTAAGAACTACTCCCCAGTTAATGTACACACTCCATATAATTTTGTGTTAATGTCTTATCCCCGACTCTAGATGTGGAATTTGTGTGGAAAATAGAGCGCAAATCAGTCTTTTTGGGATTTTGTAAAATGCAAAATATTTACAATTTCAAAGTTTTTTGTCAAACTAATTGATAGGAAGCTCTTTATTTGCGACTGTTAACGAGGTAATTGAAAAAAATCGAAGAAAATTTTTTTTGTCATTGTCTATTGGAAGTTACAGTCTGTGCATGATGAAACAAATGAAAAGGGATAGCACATGATTTATTTCGCGGCTGAAAGAAACCTCGTAGTGGAAAGTAGCTTCCATCAACATAAAAGCAAACATCTAGCTGCCTGGAAGCACCCCAATGACAACTTGTAAGCTAATCAAATCGACAACATCTATTGATTAGCGGAAGACACCTCACGTCAAAAAATGTTGGAGAGCAAATGTCGACTCTGATCGCTATCTTCTTCGCATCAACTTTGCGATCACATCTTGCCCGGTTTCATAATAGCTAACGAGAAACTGTGAGGCATTTTTCAGCGGACAAACTAAGAGATCCACAGATAGCTGGGACATGTGCTGAAAACATTAGCACAAAGTTTCAACAACTACAACAAGCTAAACCAGGTGATACTCCTCTCGACCGGCAATCGGCGAGTGAAGTAATCAAACAAGAAGCGACCAACACCTTAGGATATCAGAGCCCTAATGACTTCAATACCTGGTTTGATGCGGAGTATGCTAATGTTACAGAACGTAAAGACGCTGCGCGACTAAAAAAGGAAACTGCAAGAACGAGAGAACAGAAAGTGGCGGCAGATGCGAGACACAAAGAACTGTGGAAAGAGGAAAAGCGTTTGCACCGGCGCAAGAAGAGAGAGATACGACGCTACTTCAGCTAGAGAGATTGTGTAGCGCAAATGAGTCACGAAAGTTCTATAAACGTATAAACAATCAAAGGAAAGGATTCAACTCCCGAATATTCGTATGCAAAGCAGTAAACGGAACATTGCTTACTGCAAAACATGATGTCTTGGAGAGATTCAAAGAACATTTTGATGTATTGACGGGCATGATAATGTGACTGAGGATAGCGATGTTTCCTTTCTTGACGGCGACGGTAGTATCATAGCAGCGCCAATAATAGAGGAAGTCTCAGCAGCAATTACCTCACTCAAAAAAAACGAAGCTTCCGGTCCGGATAATATACCAGCAGAACTGCTGAAGACGTTTTTTTTTAATTCCATTCTTCAATGACCTACCAACTAAAACCTTCTTCCTTAGTCTTCATGCTCTCTTCTCCCCGGGATCGTATCACAGCATTACTTCGGGGAGGGGCTGAGCTTTCGCACTTCTTCCCTGGAACTGGAAGTTTTCTTTGATCGTCTCTCCATGCACTTTGCAGCTTACCCATTATTTTCGCAACTACATTATCCACTACTCTCCAGACCTCCTCATCGCGGCACATCTCCGATATTATGTTTTCGGTGTTTTCATCTGACCTACTCACAGTCATCAGCTAACCTCGCTCGTATTCGAAGCGGGAACAGACAAAAAACACGTGCTCCGCAGTCTCTTCCTCTCCCTCGCATGTCGTGCAGAAAGGTGACAATGTGAATCCAAAGCTGTGCAGGTACTTCCTGAAGCATATGTGGCCCGACAGAAACTGTGTCAATTGGTAGTTAACCTCTCCATGTTTCCTCTGCACCCATGTCGTTATGTTTGGTGTGTCCACCATCCCTTGTCAGAGGAGTCCCACTCTCGCTGCCACTGTCTCATTGATTCGGCTCTTAATTGCGTTCTTACTGTTTTGGTAGTTTCACCCTCCCTTCTCTTATTTCTATGACATTCGCTGTCTTCCGTCAACGTTATGTATATGGGTATCGTCCCAGCTATATATGATTCAATTAAATGAATGTTTAATCGAAGCGCAGAATACGGCACAATTACAATAATGAAAATTTAAAACGAGTTTAAACGCTCCAATTTTAAATTATGCCTTTTTATTTTTTTAAATTTTTCTACCTAGGTTTCGAGAACTGTGTTCTCATCATCAGGGATAGGTTTAAACTAAGAACAATTTTCAACATACATACATAATTCACCATACATGAAAATCCCTAATCATTTACATCATGACTAGAAGTGCACATAAAAAACTAAGCTATGTGTAAGTTGATGTGTAAGGCTTGTCGCATACATTGTGGTTTGGTAACATTACTTAACATACATACAAATACGTTAAAGAGCATATTTTGGAGCTTTACAACGTCGTCAATATTCGTCAAACTATTACATTGAGGTGTTTGTTTACTCACAATCAAAGAATTCATCTTTGTCATCATAGGATATTTGTATAGAGTCGTCCAATATTATTATGTCATTATCTACCGTTCTCTTTTTTGCGAATAGATTTAAGATGGGAGACACAATATTGCCACTATCCTCATTCAACAAATTTGTATGCGCATTCTTCTTAATATGGATGGCTGACGAGTAGCTAGAGGGAGCCATTTTACCTCTACAAAAGAAGCTGAAAGAAGGTGCTAAAACCGAATGCAAAAACTACCGTGGAATCGCCTTGCTGAACACGGCTACCATCTTTTCATCGACTTCAGACAAGCTTACGACAAAACCAAGTGTATGCGGCCAATTGTATGCGGCGATGAAGGAGCTGGGCCTTGAAACAAAGTATATTCGTCTTGTGAAAGCGACATTGGATGACACCAGATGACGTGTCAAGGTGCAAAACGACATGTCAGATGTGTTTGCTGTTAGAGAAGGATTGAAGCAGGGAGACGCTCTATCTTGCTTACTTTTTAACTTGACTTTTGAAATCGCAATGAGACGTGCTGGTATCCAAACCAACAAAACGCTGGTGAATGGAACAGTTCAAAACAGGGCAAGGGAAAGGCAGCATTGAATCAGAATCCTCGAGCAGACCAAGGCCCACAAGTGGCTGTACCGCCGAAAAAGTAAGTATGTAGGACAACAATTCATTCAGTCTTTTCTCTCCGGATACAGCCTTTGAATCTCACTAAAGTCTTTCCTTTCCCTCTCGATGTAAGTGCGACACGCGCAGCAGAGCATCAAGTTAGCAGCACGTTAGCTCGCATGTAAATGTCTAAAACATATTGCATGCGATTATTCATTACCACATTATCACAGTCACACAAATGTTAGTTATTGTAACATTGCCTTAAGTTAAGAGAATAATCACGTGCAATATATTCAGACAGACATTAATACATGGAATTAAGCGAGTGTTGCCATCTTCCGTAAATTGAAATAGTGAATAAACTATCATGGCGCGTACATTTAAACCATTTTCAATTTAATTTTGATTTTAGAGATTTATATTGAAAAGTTGGAAAATGTGTTACGAGGGAACCGTCTTCTGGCTCAGAATGCAAAGGTTGGACTTCTTTCGCATGAGGGAGTTGTACATTGAACCTATAGAGGAATTTTCTTCATACAACACAAATATCGTATGTGCACGGTTTAGCAAGAACACATGGTTCCCTCGCAACCTACCAACGGAATCGCTCATAACATAACAAAACCCGAACAAAAAAAATCTCATCTTGGATTTTTGTAAGGTATAAATTATGCTTCTTTGGGTTTTCGATTTTTAGCTCCGGAATAATAACACTTAGAGAGTTGGTTTCTTCTACAAAGTTATAGAGTTTCATCAGGAGAATTTTTTGGGATCATAAGAAAATGGCTGCCAGATTTCTGAAAATCCCAAAAAATTCTCCTGACCAAACTCTATAACTTTCCCGAAGAAACCAACTATCTAGCTATCGTCATTTCGGAGCTAAAATTCGAAAACTCCGTGCATTACCACTTTGAACACTTTTCCACATGCCACGGCTTTTCCAGAATTTTCCCGGAAAGGCAGCATGTGAAGTTTTTCATTTGGGGCCCGAGACTGACGTTCCCTGAAAATTTTAAGGAAATCGCTCGAGCGGTTCTCGAGAAAAAAAAGTAGATAGATAGATACATAGATACATAGATAGATAAATAGATAGAGACATAGATCGTTGGATGTCAAATGGTGTGTTATGCGCAATATAGTACTCCTTATGTACCTTAGCCTCTGTCTACCTACTCCTATATCCTACCTACCCGTGGTGACACCTGTTATAGTGAGCAACCCCATGAACGATCAGGTAACCAACCCTGGTGTAGTAGTGTGGGTCACTTAGCTGAAGGATGAGGGGGGCTCAGGCGCGCCGACTTTAGTCTGGGTCGTGGGGGGCAAAAGCCACAGGTCTGTTCCAACTCCCACCCCCACCCCGCAAATAATAAAAATTATAAAATTCGGATTTCACAAACAATTTTATTTCATCAGCAATCTAGCATACACCTAGTTTTTCATTGCAAATGTTAGGATCGGAGTGGGTCAGGCCAGATCTGTGACCTGAAATCTATTGACCTGAAGCTTTCAGGTCAGGTTCAGGTTGATTTTTTGTCAACCTGAAACTGACCTGAATAAAACAGGTCAACCTGAATATGGAATTCAGGTCGAAGGTCAACTTCAGGTTTGTTTTATTCAACTTCTACTTCGACAATCAAGTCAAAAAACATCAGGTTAATCAGGTCAACCTGAACCTGTACCTGATCTGGAGAAATCAGGTTGATCTGATGACATTTTTCAGGTTTCAGGTTACATTCAGGTCGGACCCGACCTGACCTGAACCCGGTACAAGTCGACCGGATCGCCTTATGCAAATGTGTTACGCCATGTTACATTTCGTGAAATAATTTGACCAAATTAGCAATTGGCTGTTTCGAAAAACAAAAGGGAGAAACTAGCGATGTGCCCTTTCAAACAGAAACAAGGTAGAAGAAAAACTTATCTCGAAAATACAAAAGAAACTTCGAAATTGATAACTATATTGGGCTATCGAAAGTCAGCTTGTAGCAGTGGACTACACGAAGATAAGGAAAAGAAGTACAACGAATTGGGAAAACGAGTAGTGAAGTTTACTGTGTAATTGAGGGGGTGCACATTGTATGTGTGTTAACTTATCAATTCGATGTGGTCAGGCCCGGACTAAAATGCTAAAAATGTAAAATTTGGCCTGCGGCGCTGTAGTTTTTCAATTATGTTTGAATTTACAAGACTTTTTCTATTAATCAATCACAGATCAAAACCTTGTAATGTATAAGAAACTATTTTTATAACTGTCCTAAGGTATCGCCTTCTCGATCAATTTTCTAAATACGAATTAAAATTTTTGTTAATTTCTACCCTGTATATTTTTGCTAGATTCATCCCTGTTTACACATGATAAAAAAATACATTCTTCTTTTTCGGCCCGTAGAAATCTGATACTCCGATTCATGGGGCCTTTTAATTTTCCCGATGGACCTTTAGGTAGCTAGTGCGGCTCTGAATGTGGTCATAGTCGCCAAATAAGAACTACAACCTAATCTAGTGATCAAGTTGTATGAGAATTCATTCTAAATTAAATTGTCCTTTTGTTAAAAACTGTTTGTCTCTAAATTATTGTCTTAGTTATTTCTGCAAAACTAACAGCTTTCGCGGTTAAATGTTTGAATTGGTCGTGGGAGGCGTTGTCTCGCCCCCCCATACTCGGCGCGCCTAGGGGGGCTGTCTTCGGGTAGTACCTAGACGCTACGTTTAGGGAGGGTCGAAGACAGCTAGGCGCTATTAAGATGGGATGGCGACTTAGCATGGTGGCGGAGGATCTCAACGGTAAGAGACAACGGCAGCATGCACAGTCCTAGTCAGATGGACTACCATCAACCAACAAACAAACACGGGTGGAGTGCTACGGGCACATTAAGGCCAACGCCAGTGAGGTCTTAATTATGGCATACTGGCAAAGCATCGAACACGGACAATGAATTTGGTTAAATGGTTGTGATGAGTAGGCAAGGGCTAACAACTATTGTATTCCACTACCTTACTAAGGAAAGGTGTCAAATGGTGTGTTATGCGCAATATAGTACTCCTTATGTACCTTAGCCTCTGTCCACCTACTCCTACATCCTACCTACCCGTGGTGACACCTGTTATAGTGAGCAACCCCATGAACGATCAGGTAACCAACCCTGGTGTAGTAGTGTGGGTCACTTAGCTGAAGGATGAGGGGGGCTGTCTTCGGGTAGTACCTAGACGCTACGTTTAGGGAGGGTCGAAGACAGCTAGGCGCTATTAAGATGGGATGGCGACTTAGCATGGTGGCGGAGGATCTCAACGGTAAGAGACAACGGCAGCATGCACAGTCCTAGTCAGATGGACTACCATCAACCAACAAACACGGATGGAGTGCTACGGGCACATTAAGACCAACGCCAGTGAGGTCTTAATTATGGCATACTGGCAAAGCATCGAACACGGACAATGAATTTGGTTAAATGGTTGTGATGAGTAGGCAAGGGCTGACAACTATTGTATTCCACTACCTTACTAAGGAAGGGTGACACTTTCACGAAACGGCTAGTGGGCTAATACCATGGTTGCCCCCGTCCCGGTAAAACCTTGGCAGGCCTCCAAGTACGTTCGAAAGCTCGTCCTGTGAAAATAGGAGGTGTAGGCTCAGATGAACATTCCTGACTAATACCGATCTGGCTCTGAATACGGTGCCCCATGAAGGATCGTATCAACCCTAGCATGGCCTCACTGCTTGCATAGGTAACCATGGGATCATGAAGGTAACTACATTACGAGATGGAGATAGCGGTTTGGAGGGGGGACTCAACAAAATGGAAGAAATGAATAAGAATGACAGCAAAAACCAGCAGACAAAGTCAGAGGATCAGCGGAAAAATCAATCGGAGGTTAAGATATACGACGTGTTCGCAAGAAGCGCGAAGATAACGAGGTCGCCCGTGAGAACAAGCGAGGAAAGAACAAATGCGCTTCAGACCAGCGATACCGGCGAATCGAAGATGACAAAATTGGAGCAAGCCAAAAGAATGGTGAAAGAGTTGCATGAATTTATTCAAGATAAGAATAACGTGCATAAGGACATAAAGAGGATGGTGGTCAATATTAGGGCCTGCTTAAATGATGTGAAACGGGAAACAGCTGACAAGAAGGAGAAAACAGACGGAGATGCCGAAGTGCTAGCTACCCCACTCTCCTCAAAGAGAAAACAAACGCCGGAGGTTACGCCCACAGCAACAAACGCGGCGAAAAGGAGCAAAAAAGACAAGAAAAATAACGAAAGGACCACAAGGAGACAGATACACAAACACCGAAGCCTAGTCTTAATGAGTGGAGAGAGGTGAGAAACAAAAAGAAGGAGAAAAAAAAAGAGAAGCCGAAGCTTAAAAGACTGAGACCGAAGGCTGATGCTCTGATAGTGGCGGCGGAAGAAGGAACAACGTACGCTGAAATCCTCAAAAAAAAAGGACGACCAAACTCTCAAGGACCTGGGCGAAAACGTCTCGAGAATAAGACGAACGCAGAAGGGTGAAATGTTGTTTGAACTTAAGAAGGGCCCAGAGATTAAAAGTGCAGATTATAAAGATCTAGTCAAGAGATCACTGGGCGAGTCAGCAAAAGTGAGAGCGGTGTCCCACATGACCACGATCGAATGTAGATATATGGACGAGATCACGACAAGCGAAGACCTTCGAAAAGCTCTGAAAGAGCAAGGTAATATAAATGACGAGATAGAGTCAATGACGATCCGTATGAGGAAAGCGAGAGACGAACTCCAAACGGCGGAAATAAAACTCCCGGTGGACGCAGCGATAAAGATTTTGAAAATCGGAAAGGTAAAGGTGGGCTGGACCGTATGCCCGATAAGGGTAACCCAGCAGTTAGAAAGGTGCTTCAAGTGCATGAATTTTGGACACCAGGCAAGGAATTGTAGGGGAGAGGATAGATCCAACCTGTGCAGGAGATGTGGGGGAGAGAACCACCTAGCCAAAGATTGCACGAACCCGCCGAAATGTCTGCTGTGTACGTCAGAAAATGACCACGTGACTGGTGGAGCGAAATGTCCAGTCTTTAAACAGGCGCTTAAATGTGACGTAGCGATTATTTCAGAACCGTACCGTGTATATAGAAACAACTGTAAATGGGCTGCTGACAGAGCCGAGATGGCCGCAATATTGACAACGGGCAAGTACCCCATACAAGAAGTTGTATCAAACGCTCACGAAGGATTCGTGATTGCGAAAATTGATGGAGTGTATATTGCCAGCTGCTATGCACCACCAAGATGGACGATTCTGCAGATTTACTCACAGGAGAACTGACGGGACTCAACCCAGTTCATATTGGAGGTGATTTTAACGCATGGGCAGTTGAGTGGGGTAGTAGATTCACAAATGATAGAGGCTTCAGTCTGCAAGAAGCGCTAGCTAGATTAAATGTGGTTCTGGCAAACGTGGGAAATGCAACTACATTCCGCAAGAATGGGCGAGAGTCGATTATTGACGTGACATTCTGCAGTCCAGTACTAGTTCCAAGTCTGAACTGGAGAGTCGACGAAAGTTACACACACAGCGATCACCAGGCATTGAGGTACACCGTGAAAAAGTGTACAGAGGCAACAAGACAGATGACTCATAGAAGAGAGCGAAGATGGAGAACCGGAAATTTCGATCAAGAAGTTTTTAAGGAATATCTCCAATCAAAAGACGATCACGAAGAGAAATCTGCAGAAGAATTGACGAAAGAAATGGTGAATGCATGTGACGCGGCGATGCCAAGAAGGATGGAACCGAGGAATGGGCGAAAACCGGCATTTTGGTGGAACGACGAAATAAGACTTTTGCGAACAACTTGTTTTAAGACAAGAAGGAGGATGCAAAGGGCCAGAAACGAGAATGTTAGAATAGAGAGGTCCGAAGAACATCGTAATGCAAAACTAGCACTGAAGCGAGCAATCCGGGCGAGTAAGAGGGATTGTTGGAAGAAACTGTGCCAAGAGGCAGACACGAACCCGTGGGGCAAGGTGTTCAGAACAGTAATGACGATGATGAAAGGTACATTGGGGCCAAAAGAAAAGTGCCCGGATAGGCTAGGTGTCATAGTGAGAGAGCTCTTCCCACAGCACGAACAGATCACATGGCCGCAAACTCCTTATGACGATGAAGCGGAAGACAGACTTGAACGGTCGATCACTGTAGAAGAGATCCAGATGGCTGCACAAAAGCCAAAAAATAACAAAGCGCCAGGACCAGATGGAATCCCCAATATAGCTCTGAAGACAGCAGCATGCGCAAAGCCTAACATGCTCAGATTGACAATGCAGAAGTGCCTCGACGACGGATATTTTCCTCAAATATGGAAGAAACAGAAGCTGGTCTTAATACCAAAACCAGGGAAACCGCCAGACAAGCCATCATCATATAGACCTATATGCTTGTTGGATGGGTTGGGAAAAATCCTGAATCCTGAATAGACTAAGAAAACACACGGAGGGCGAGCACGGACTGTCGGACGAACAATTCGGATTTCGAAAAGGGAGATCGGCGATTGAGGCCATTAAAAAAGTCATAGAGACCACCGACAAGGCGCGGAAGCTAAACAATACGGGGCTGGATAGAGAACCGCTTCATGAGAGTGATTACCTCTGTAGGATACTGAAAAGCTATTTCGAGCGACGAGTACTAACGTACGATACTAATGAAGGGAAAAAGACAGTCGACATCACAGCTGGAGTACCACAGGGATCCATATTAGGACCAACGCTGTGGAATGTTATGTATGACACAGCGCTGAGGCTGAAACTGCCAAGCTGTGCTAAGACGATTGCTTTTGCCGACGACTTGATCCTCACGGTATCCGGAACGTCGAAGATGGAGGTAGAGGTGGTTACGATGGAGACGCTAGAAACTGTCGAAAACTGGATGACAACGGCGGGGCTGAGGCTGGCCCACCAAAACCTGAGATCATGCTAGTAAGAAAAACCGAACGAATCATTTTGAACATTGACGGGGAAGAAATCACATCCACTCGCCAATTA
>CM055406.1:2808056-2845662 GCA_029228625.1 Pseudolycoriella hygida
GAATAATGCCAAACGGCTTTGGACCGCGCAGCAGCAAAAGGAGGCTCCTTGCACGTGTCACCCTATCGATATTGCGCTACGGGGCACCAGCGTGGATACAGGCGCTAGATACGAAGAGGAATCGGAGAAGGCTTAATAGAGCCCAGAGGCTGGCAAGCATAAGAGTAGCAAGCGCATATCGAACAATATCCTTAGAAGCGGTATGTGTTATAGCCGGACGATGCCCATATGCATAACGCTGACAGAAGACAGTGAATGTCATAGAAAGAAGAGAATGGAGGGTCAAACTACCAAAACAGTTAGGACGAAATTAAGAGCCGAATCACTGAGACAGTGGCAGCAAGAGTGGGACTCCTCGGACAAGGGAAGGTGGACCCATAGACTCATATCAAAAATAACGACATGGGTACAGAGAAAACATGGAGAGGTTAATTTCCACCTGACACAGTTTCTGTCTGGTCACGGATGCTTCAGGAAGTACCTGCACAGGTTTGGATTCACGGAGTCACGATGAGGAGGTGTGGATAGTGGCGGATAATGTAGTTGCGAAAATAATGACGAGAGCTGCAATTACATGGAGAGACGATCAAAGAAGACTGGCAGTTGATCTAAAGAGTAGGTGCGAAAGCACAGCTCCTCCGAAGTAATGCTGTGAGGCGGTTCCGGGAGAGAGAGCACGAAGACTAAGGAAGGAGGTTTTAGTTGGTAGGTCATTAAAGAATGGAATCTAACACTACCTTGGTTCAGAAAGACCGGGTGTCTATGAAGATTTCCTCACCCTTATAAAAAAAAAAACTAGATCGTTGACACACCACACAGGAATAAAATTGTTATTAATTACAAAGGTAATTTGACCACTTTTCCATAGGAATTGGTCATCTTTGATTGGCGATATCTCAACCAATTTTCAACCGATTTTGATGAGTGAAGGCTTGTTGGAAAGCTGCTACGACGTAGTTGTTTAAATAATTTGGGGGGGAAAGGGGGCGAGGGGGGAAAACTCAAAACTTCGCCTATACATCGTGTCTTGTCCCAAAGGTTTTTGTATGGAGGTTTTTGAGTTTGTGGACGTTTTTTTTTGGGGTGTGGGGACTGCGTCACGCTCTCCGCTACCGCTCCGAGCATGATATTAACAGCTGGACGAAAAATGTAATGGGCATCAGTTTCGAGCGTTACAAACAATGTTTTTTGTGTTAATTGTGAATCAAAACCGCTCCAATCGGTTTTTCTTTAATACGGTTGCTGTAGTTCGTAAAATGGACAGCAGTCTTTCGTAGTTGAAGTGAAAAGGTACCCCAACCTAACCATAACCAAAGTTGCTAGTCTTTGGTATGCTATGCATTCACGGGGATGTCACTTATTCATCCAACACTCATTATTCATTATTGCCGAAGAAGAAACAATCGATTTGTAACTCGATTCGGCCATGCAACGCAATTTTTTTTTATTTATTTGTTTCGTCTATAAATATAAATAAAAAAACCTAAAAACCTAACGTATAATAGATGTGACAAACAGAATAGATGTGGCAAAGTGACTCGAACGTAACTAAATATACAAATAAGCAAACAATCCAACGTTTTCTGTTCTTTTATAAGTGTAAAAATTTCGAAGTTCCATAGAAATTACCCAAGGTAATGTCAAAGGCCCTACCGAAGTACGTCTCAGACCATTCAAATCTAGAAAAGCTTATATCCAAGGACTAAGTCATTTTCCTCTAAAAACCTGAAACACGTGTTCTCTAAAATTTTATTCTCTACAACTTTGCCTTTGGAAGCAACTATCTACCTCTCATAGTTCTTGAGATTCGGATCATTCTGCCCAATAATGGAAGTGGCCATATACCAGGATTGGGCCATATTTCCCCAAAACCCTGAAACAAGTGTTCGCTTAAATTTAATTCTCTACATTTGATAGTAAATCTCCATATTGCATAGTTAAGGAAATATAGACGAAAAACTGTTTTCGTATATGGCAAACTGTTTTCGTATATGGCCAAGAATCTCAATTTCGTCCATTCGATTGGTCCCAGTGCCCACAACCCCGTACCGATTCCCACAAAATTTTTTTCCCAGTTCTGTGACATCAAATGCTTTCGTTTGACACCAAAATAAGGAATTTCCGTGCTATACCTGCTGAGATATTTGCAAAAAAGCTTCACCGACCCTCGAAAAACCATGTTTTTTGTCACTTCCTCGACCATATCTCCGGAACCACTTGATCGATTATGCTCATCTTCGAACTTGAATCATGGGAGACATGTACCTCAGGGAAAAAAAGTTTAGGCTGATCGGTTCAGCCGTTTAGAAAAAAAAGTGGAGACGGACAGACGGACGGACATTTTTTTTTATTGCTGATTCGACATATTTAGACGATAATAGATGCATCCCCCAACTCCCTCCTCGACCTACCCCATGTTACAATAAAATTGTTTGTAGTAAACGTATAGGACCTTTGTACTTCGTACGGGTCCAATGATCTAGCCAATGGAATGGCCCTTGTAGTAAACGTATAGCACTTTTGTACTTCGTACGGGTCCAATTAATGACTTGCTTGGCTTATTTTGATTTTTGGACCCGTACGAAGTACAAGAGGTCCTATACGTTTACTACAAGCAATTTTATTGTAACATGGGGTAGGTCGAGATGGGAGTTGGGGGGATGCATCTATTATCGTCTAAATATGACGAATCAGCAATAAAAAAAATGTCCGTCTGTCCGTCTGTCTTTCTCCACTTTTTTTCCGAACGGCTGAACCGATCAGCCTAAACTTTTTTTCCCTGAAAGGTACATGTCTCCCATGATTCAAGTTCGAAGATGAGCATAATCGATTAAGTGGTTCCGGAGATATGATCGAGGAAGTGACCAAAAACGTGGTTTTTCGAGGGTCGGTGAAACTTTTTCGCAAATACCTCAGCAAGTAAAGCACGGAAATTGCTCAATTTGGTGTCAAATGAAAGCAACGGCGAATAGTAATTTTTGAGAGGAAACCACGAGTGTGTCACTTACTATAAAAATCTACATCGAATTTACAAAATTTTTTGGAGTTTTTGAATTTCGTGTACATTTTATAGATTCCGTTTCTTAATTTTCAGTTTGTTATAGGATTCGGCAACATCGAAAAATTTGCGTTGCATGGCCGAATCGAGTTACAAATCGATTGTTTCTTCTTCGGCAATAATGAATATTGGATGAATAAGTGACATCCCCGTGGAGGACACTCTAACATATGCAATAAAAAACTTTACTTTCGCTAGGATTTCACCCAAGAATTCTACAGCTGCAACGCATTTAACTGAAATAAAATCGAAACAAAACGCTCAACGAAATGGTTGTAACTGTAGAGCTTAATTTTTCTGGTCAGATATAAAATTTTCAATTTTGTGTACAGCGGAAAACGAAATCCTGCACATTAGTATTCCGACACGGCTGTAAACAATGGATTTACTTGGAAATGAATGTAGCCTACGTTGGCTTTTTATTTCATTTTTTTGAATTATGTTCGGAATAATTTAAGATGTTAATACATTGCAAGTGAGTATTATTGTTGTAAGCAATAGCAAAATGTAATACAATTTTCTCGCTAAAAATGAATTAACGATAATTGAGATCGTCAGGGCTAATATAAAAATATTCCGAATTATATTTATCTGTCGCTTTAATTGCATCATTCAGTTAGAGACTTTAGTTAGCTATTCAGGAATCCACAGTCAACTTAATTGGGAACACTTTAATTTATTAGTCGAACACAAATTAAAACATATGCAAGGGACTCGTACGTATCAGAATAGATGTGGCAAACAGAAAGGTAATATTGAAAAACCCGTACGAAGCAACGGCGCAAAAAATCCATCCAAGCCCTTAAAATAAGCCCAGAATTTAGAACTGACCTAGAGCACTTAGCAGAGGCATCTAACCCATACCTCCATGGACAAAAACGTTCGCCTCTCTTATCTCTACAAGACTGCACAAAAAACCTCATTATCAAAGGAATATTCACGAAAAAAAAACTAAATATCTTGTTGGATCGCGTAGCGTGAGTTGGGCCCACACTAAGGACTCTATAGCCCGAACCACTCAAAAGATTTTCACTAATTTAATTTTCGTGATTTTTTGATATCCATATCTTTCATTCGAAAACTTGAAGAGCGACTTCCGTTCTAATTTCACAGTGATACAAGTGAAAGGAACGGGTTAGCTCAGTCGTAACGTACTGGCCTTTCACCGAGAATATCCGGGTGCAATCCTGGTGGGAACAAATTCTGTATTTTTCTTCAATGTATAGCATGAAAGTAATGTTCCAAGGCACACCCAGGCTTCATAATATGGGTAGTTGTGAATTTGGTGCCGCAACGAATCGTACATAGAAGAATGACAAATACGACGTCACCCATATTCAATGAATTCTGTGTACAAATATCTGAGGCTGACTTTGGACGGAGATATAGTTAGCACCACAAGAAATCCTAATGGTAAAATGCTAGCTACCGCTAGGCGTGGTTCGGAATTCACGTTAAGCATGTGGTCCGAAAAATGCCTGCCGGTAAAACACATTGATGGGGCGAACCGGCATTCTAAGCCTCACCAGTTTCCGCCTTCGTACATCATAGATGGCACTAGGTTTGTGTGCAATTTACCACTGACACAGTAAAAACGTCGGTAACGAAAGGATCTCTAAGAGAATCCATGTGAGCAAAAACTCACAAAAAATTGCGGAACTAGTAAAATACAACGATGTAGCCTCTGACCCGGACGAGTTGTAACGGCGGATTATTATTATTTACAACCTTCGCCAACCTTCGAAAAACCGCGTTTTTCACCACTTTTTCGACCGTAACTTCGAAAGTTTTCAACTGATTTTGCCCAAATTCAATCCCGTTATCAATTTTCTGATTATTTTTCAGGGAAAGAAAAAAATTTGAAAATCGGATAAGATTGACCGGATTTATGTAGAAAAACATATGGAGGGACCCGTACGTATCAGAATAGATGTGGCAAACAGAGTTGATATTACGAAAAGACTCGAACGTATTTAAGTAAATATTGCCTTAACTCTTAAGTGTATGAAATTACGCTCACATTAAATTGTATTGCAAATTGCCGAGAGGGCAATATTGAAAAACCCGTCCGAAGAAATGATGTAAAAGAAGTCTTCCCAAAGTACATAATTGACCCCCATGAATGATCATCTCATTTTTTTCTACAACATAGGAAAAACCATTTTTTTGTCTAGGGCCGACCTTAGGATCGACCTAGTGTCTTCAGGAGAGGTCTCGGACAAATACTTACATAGACAAAAATATTTCATTCCATTTTCTCTACAACATAGTGAAAAACCATTTTTTTGTCCTTAGGGCCGACCTAGGACCATAAGGAAATACCTCAGACACATACTTCCACATACAAAATGTTTCACTCAATTTGCTCTGCAACATAGCAAAATTTTTTTTTTTGGCTAGGGCCAACCTTAGAACAGACATGAGGCCCACTTCAGCCCTAAGCACAGGCACCGGGTCCAAAATTTGTGAATATATTTCGGCACTCGATTACCTCTCAAATAGAAAAAGAATCAACAAAATCAGTTATGACTTATCCAATTTATGTAAGCAAACACATCGAACCCTAGTAGAAACTCAGTTTTGGGGTCCTGACTGAGTCCAAAGGTTTCTAATTAAAAAATTTTCTTCCATAAAACGGGAGACAGTCCTAGACCTTTCGATCAAACAAAATTTGAAAATCGAAAAAGATTTACTCAATTTATGTACAAAAAACACATAGAGCACTAGCAGAAACTCGGTTTTAGTACCCTAGCTAAGTCCAAGGACTCAAATTTAAAAAAGTTTCTTCTATAAATTGTCGGCCATGTCGACCATCTTTCAAACAAAAAAAAAATTTATGAAAATCAGAAAAGATTTACTCGAGTTATGTGCAAAAGACCAAAAACCACTTAAACGGCCCTAGCTCGGCGGCCCTTGGGCCGACAGTGCCCAGATGCAATCCCATAAAATATATTTCGATTACCTTTCAGTTAAAAATAGTTTTTGAAAATCGGTTGAGTTTTACAGACGGACGGACGGACAACGTTTTTATTGCTGATTCGTCATCTAAGGACCATCATCGAAGCTCCCCCCCCCCTCCCTATTCCCGGCTCGAAATTGGGATGGTTACAAACGTCGCGGTAAACACATAAGACCCATTTTTCGAATAACTTCGTTCATCGTACAGGTCTAAAAATAAAAACGGATTCAAGTCAAACACGTACTGCGAAAGAGATGGAGATTGGATATTATAAAACATTACATGGAAAAAAGTACTGAATGCGTTTGTGGACTAAATCCCTAAGAAAATTTGTCTTGTAATTTCGTGTTTTCATAAATCATTTTGTCGTTTTCATAAATAAACACAATATAATCTTCGCAAGGATATGTTCTGTTCTTAAAGCATTTTCCTCTAAACAAATTCTTTCTGTTATACTAAAGGATCTCGTTTAAAATGTTACACTTGAAATTTTGCACATGAAAAAGAATTCAATGGTTTTCTAACTATTGTAGACAGATCAGACAATTTTTTGATGCAAACAGACAATTGAAAATAAATACAAAGCAAAATGAATTTTTGATGATAGTTGAAAAAGTGAAGCTAAATGCAAAGAGAAAACGAAGTAGATATTGCATCCTCATTCTTAAACCTGTTACAAAGATATTTTCAACAGATATTTCAACTATTAGTTACTCGTGTGTCATTCCTATAACTTTCTCGTGAAATAAAATTCTATTTATGCAAACATCTACATCACAAAATATGCTAAGCTCTCGAAGAAAATTGCGGATTTTAATGAAAATCTTAATTAGTAACTGTGTGCTGCAGTAGCTGAGTGTTTTCATTGCCGCTTCTGGGTTTTTGACGCCCTTTTGGCGCCTCTAGTTTGAAAGGTAAGTTTAATGTTTGTATTACATAGTAGAAGGCTTGGTATATAGTAATATCCTTTGAAAAATAAATATGAAGGGAAAGTAAATCTATGGGTATGGCGGATCTTGGGAAATACCACAGCGTCAGCACATTTTCTTATTAAAACTGCCGAATGTCATGAAAAATGAACATAAAACGATCGCTTTTTACGGTAATATGATTCACCTTTATGATTCTCTATTTGTTGTTGACAGTTCCTAAATAAACGTTGAAGGACAACCAGTATTTGTTTCGGTTTTATTATACTTAGGGAGCCCTTTAGGGAATGCAAAACCGGATCGGTTCTTAGAAATCCATTATCGGTTTTAAAATCACAAAATAATATACGTACGAAAACCAACGATTTTTCGCTCTCAGATCGGTGAAAAGCGTTTTCAGTACCGCTTTTCCGCTTTGTATTTGTATTTTTTTCTTTAGATTTTTGACTTAGATTTACTCGATCTTAACTATTTGTTAGATTTTTTTGTTGATATTTTTGACTTAGATTTACTCGATCTTAACTATTTGTTGTTTGTTGTTTATTGAATTTGACTTTTTCTTATCTACGTTCGCTTTTTAACGTTTTTTGATTTTTTACTTTTCGATTTAGACATTTGTACAGTTACGCTTAATTTATTGTATTGTAACGTTTTGATGGATTTTTAACGAGGTCTATGACAGCAGTCATAGACACTCTTTTTCCATGTCATCTAGAAGATGGAAGACAATAAAATGCAATTCATCATCATCATCTCTTTGCAGTTGTGCCGTCCTAGCTCATACTAACGCAACTAAAATAATAGCCTGTTGTAGTAATGTCAAGTGACCTTTTTTTAGTCTTACACTTAACCAAAATAAGGCTTTCCGTTTTTATGTGTTTGCTTACCGAGCCCCTGGTTCCCACAATCCACACGTTCTTCATCAGTACTTTAGCCGGTCTTTTTAAATTCAAATTGGTGAACAATTGGTTGAACAATTATAAGCTTTGAAAGCAAAGGATGGCGCCATCGATAAAAGTACTCTAGTTTTATATTTGGCCTTATTCAGCTATGAAAATGAATGGATGGCGCCACCGACATCATGGGTGATGCAAGTCGATGCAAAACACAACCAATTTTGTAGAGAAACGAATATTTGCGTTCAGATCGTTGAGAGCATATCGGTTCTTACAAATTTTTTGATTATTATCACCAATTTGCTATTGTGATTTTACAATCTAATATGTTCATTAGAGGTGATTGGGCTGCCTGAAAACGTGGGCTACACACGCCCATGGGCATTTTCAAATTCTCGATGGCAACAGGACTTTTTATAGAAATGTGCGCATGGGCATGGGTGCCCACATGATTTTTTGGGCGCCCACATGAATTTTTAATTATTTGTAAATATGTTTTTGCGTCGGAAATTTATTTATAATAAATCGTATCATGAGCGCGCGGTAGCGATGCGCCCGTGACGCAAGTCCCCATACGATCAAAAAATTAAGAATTTTTTTTCATAGACTTCGGAACCATATATACAGCTAAGTTTTGACTTTTTTCTCTTGCATCGTACCCCCCTGAGACCTAGTTTTTCAGATTCTACGTAAAATTTTGATTGTAATCGATATTTTACTCATTAAAATCGGTCCAGTGGATCCGAAGATATGAAAATTAGAAAATTATTAGATTTTAATTATTAAATTAGATTAGAAAATCGTCGTTTTCCATACAAAATGTGCTATTTCATAGAAGCCAAAGAAAATGAATATCCTACGTTAATTCGTTAGTTCCAGAGCCAGTTGTATGAAAACCACCAACTTTTTTGGCTCGTCCTTGAAAACGACTCGACGACTTTTATTGCAATTTTGCAGGGACCTTCGGGTGGGCATTCTACGCCATATGAGGTTTTTAAAAACGGGAGTACCGGCCTCGTTTGGGCGCCATGGCTCTTAAAAGGCGCCATAGAAAGCCCATGTGTATGTGCTTGTGTGTGTAATGTGTATGGAAGCTGTATGAGACAAGGTTGGGTGTTCGAGATAGAGGTTTGGTGTCAAAAGGAAAATTGTTGAGTTGCGTTTGTAGTGTATCAGGGTGACCGCCAAAATGGCAGAAAATAGGCCGGGACTCAAAAAAAAAAACTTTTGATATGTTGTAGAGGAAGTTGAGGGATACATTTTCGCCTATGGAAGTAGTAGCCGCCGCGCTTCGGTTTAGCGTCGGCGGCGGCTCAAAAAAAACTTTTGATATGTTGTGGAGGAAGTTGAGAGGACTATTTTCGCCCAGGGAAGTAGTAGCCGCCGCGCTTCGGTTTGGCGGCGGCGGCGGCTCAAAAAAAAACTTTGATATGTTGTAGAGGAAGTTGAGGAAATCATTTTCGCCTATGGAAGTAGTAGCCTTCGCGCTTTGGCTTGGCGTTTGGCATTTTTTCTAAAAAAGTTTGGTTTGCCCACTCACCTCTAAAGTTTATAAATATTTCTTTTAATTTCTTTTTACATCACATGGAAGAAATGAATCATTGAGAGAAAAGCATATGTTTTTAACCGGGAAAACCGGTTTTCAAAATTGAGAAAACCGGTTTCCGGTTTTGAGGTAACTGGTGTCGAAACCGGTCCTCCATTCCCTAGAGCCCTTAGAGGTTTTGAATTTTTTTGAAATTGACCTTAGAGATTGGATTCATTAAAAATATTCTCAAAGTTTGCGTCCCCTCAAATAGCTGCGCTACAGACAAATGTCCGGATTGTCCGTGTGAAAAAGAGTGTTTTCGTTGTGGTAACAGTGGTCTGGCAAAGAGGATGCAGAGCGCTGTCTAATTGATAAAAAATTTCCCTTGTTTCTACGGACTGTCACGCATCCTATTGCAATATTTGTGATAAAACGAAAGTTCCTGCACAATTCTATGAAAATGCTCGCGTCATGGTTCCAAATTACATTGTTCTCTTTTGTAATCTGCCGTAACACTTATTCAATTTGAATAACTTACATAGCTATTCGCGACTAATTATTGTATCCATGAAAATACCGCATATAAAACAGATTGCAAAATGTTAAATGACATGGTTGCACCAAATTATGCTTAAACACACCAAATTTGTTTCGAGTGCGAATATAAAAATAAATAGGCAATATATTGCCTATGTAAAACCCCATCGAGCAATGACAACATGTGATTAATTAGTAAACCATTAATAAATTATTTAAGCTCTATTCAATATGGTGACGTCAATTTTTTTTCCTTTTTTTTAAGAAAAATTTTCATTAAAAATGAGTTTGCAGAATGTATTTTTGTTGTTGTACTTTGTGAAATAAATTGTAAAGGACCCTTTTCTGTTAATTTGTTATTTTTCATTTTTTCCTTAAGAGCAATAATTTGTCAAGTATTTTGTACATTAATTTAATAATATATCACGACATAACCGAGGGCATAACAAGATTGTCTTATTTGTGGGGGCAAATCCAGCGCTTTCCTTATTACAAAATATCCTAAAAAAACATGATAAAATGCGAATGTGACGCAAGTTTTAGATTTAGCAGTTTGTGACGGTCTAATAGAAACGAATAAAGAAAGGATTATCAAGTATCATCGTAAGCATCACGGTGAGATGGTATGTTTTCCTGGACTTGTTTTTTGGTGAGTAAATTTTATGTCAGTTAATGCGCTAAATCAGAACAAAAAGGACAAATTGTGTCTTCCTAACGTCATGCTGAAGACAATCTTCAGCATCTCTCGCGGTCTTAATGTCGTTGACTGGAATGCAGGTTCAATCCGTATAGGGAATCCAAAAATCTCACTTTTTGAAAACCGGTTTTCGGTTAAACCGAAATTTGTCGAAAAAAAAACGGTTTTTTTCATTATTTTTTCAGTGATTTCCGACGTAAATCAAAGACTTTAAGTATGGTGTTTCGATTGGAAATGTGTTCTTAGGAACGCAAGGCCGTCCAGGGTTTTGTCTTTCATTCTACATTTTATTTTGGGACAAAGGTAGGTACACGAGGAGAATGCCCGCTCCGACTCCACACTCGTAGGCTTTGTCCCCATGACTCAATTCCTCTGGAGATCCTTCAGGAGTATCTATACATCCACATCATCCAAACGCACCAATAGTCCAACTATTATCGATTCAATCGTTTTTCTGTTAGGAATATCGAAAATATCCTCTAGCCCCACTGACAAGTTTTCATTTCGCAGGTTAAAAGCTCCCACTATGTAGATATTTAGCCACACCAGACATGTGTGTGTCGTTGAAAGTTTCGATTCCGTAAAGACGCGAACAATGCCATTGACAATTTGGTATTCTCTTGAAGCAACTGACTTAAGGTGAAGGACAAGATTGAAGACAAGGCTGTTGAAAGACTCGCATCGCTTCTGCAGAGCGCCTCCACAGCAGCTTTAATCGGTCTCAAAGCATTGACCATTTCAGAAATAACGTTTAATTAGTCGTCATCTATGTCTAGTTCTTCACCTATGTCAATTAATGCTTTCTTGATAGGTTTGCGGAGTTCATAAAACTTTTCCAACATGTCGAACAAACTACTCCATCGGGTTTTGCAATCTAACAGCAATTGCGCTCCTTTTCCGAACTCGGCAACAACATAATTTTGAAGCACGTCATTTTTGGTGGGTGATTTACTAAACTTCTTTACAATTGTTCTTACTTTTTTTATCACGTCTTTAAGAAGAAAATTCGGGCACAGATTCTTCATTTTCTTCAACAAACATCTCAAATTGGTCCATGCCTTCAGCAAAACAGAATAAGTCGTCATCAGCAATATCATCATCATCATCATTGCTGCTGTTTCAAATTGTTTTACCTTACGTTTCTTGGTGGGATATTCTCCCCGTTACACGAACGCCAAGAAATCGTAGTGCATAACAATGACTCGCGATAATTTCAACTTTTACCCTAAGTTCTTGGTGGGATATTCTCCCCGTTACACGAACGCCAAGAAACTAGTATTTTAGTTTGAAAATAAAAGCTTTATTTGGTATGTTATCCCTTCGAACAACTTTTATTGAATGCCTTTTTGAACAAATTTACACTGCTTTTATAGGCACTATTTTTCAGTCAATGCACCTGTGTTTTAGTCTTATTTAATTTTGTGTAATTTGCTACTTTGTTTTTCTTTGGTCAAAGGGTGTTTCGATGACTTTTCGCCTTGTCGTACAAAACGTCAAGCACTCCCAATTGAAGTCCATGAGCTATACAAAGCTGCTGTTTAGTCGGTGATAGCTTTCCCACTTTTAACATAGTGTTGCAACCATCGCACCATCAGTCACTTGGCAAATTATATGCCTTTACATCGATAATCCGAACGTTTGTAGCCTCTCGTCTATTTTCTTCACAATGACATCTGCTTCCATAGAACATTTTACTCGAACCAGCCCCAAGTTCCAGATTTGAGATAAATTCTTATCTCCACAAAAATATAAACTTCAACTCGTATCTTTACTGACAATATTTAATTCAAAATTATGATCTTATCTCCTCTTAAAATTAATTGCGCAACCCCTTATATCTAAAGTACCTGTATGTTGGGTGGTGAAAAACGACTTTGTTAAATTGACTTTTAATTTACCGTCCTGGTAACACGTGTCCACACAGATCAATGATTTTCCACAAAATCATGAAAAGACCTAAAAGCTGTTTATGATCTTATTAGCAATTGCACACTTTACCGACGGACCATAGAAATGTCCGAAGGTGTAAATTATAATCACCTTGTTGCCCGCAAGCTTTATATCACCAAAAAACTTTACTAGAACACACTGTGCTTTAAACTAAAACAACCAAATTAATATGCTTCTCGTAACGATGTTTACTCCGAAGCGTTCTCAGGCCAAAAGTGCTTATCGAGCATGCAACTCGTACACTGAACGTCAATCGGTGCAAATTTGTCAAACGGTAAAGTTTCGTCGTTATGCGCTTAACACGCCACCACCGGCGTTTCTCAAATCCACCGGGTTAATTCAAAATCAAAACTTATTCTAGTGTTAGGTTATTAGGTTTTCACAACTTTTTTAGAACCTAAACGGAGACGGGTTACATTGTCTGTGCACTATAACATTTAAATATCTCCGATTACTCAACCCCGTCCATTCGTCATGAGAGACGTTAAATCGACTTCCACTTTGTACTAGTGAACGTATGTTGTCCTTTTCTTGGCTGCGAATTTGGTCTGCCCAGTCCATCACTAATTTTCTGATTGTTATTGCTGACTTCGGAACTTCATACCCATCGGCTTCAATGCGTTTCGTAAATCGGAAGACGTTGTAAAAACCCGGAACGGCATTCCATCCAATGAGACCATTTGTGATAGAACAACGTTATGTTCAATTTATAAGATCGACTCAGATGCTTCAGGCTTGGATGATATACCATTGGGGTTTGTCAAGATTTCTCTTCCATTTATACTGCAGCATGTTATCTACGTCTATAACCAAATAATTATGAGGGAATCCTATCCGCAAATATGGAAGCTCTCCAAATTTATCCCTACTCACAAAAAGACCAGGAATTATGATTGTATGGCCTACTGTCCAGTACATTTGATTCCTGTTCTTTCTAAGGCACTCGAAAGCTTACTGGCGACTCAAATACATGTGTTTGTCTCCGCACATAGTCTAATTTCTGATGAACAATCTGGCTACAGGGCAGGACATGGTACTGCATCAGCCCTAGTTCAAGTGACTGACATTACAGAGAGGTTTTTCTAAAAAGCAAGTATTTTTTCTTCTGCTGCTAGATTTCAGTAAAGCATTTGACACTGTAAACCACAATCTGTTGTTACGTAAGCTCCGAGAAAACTATTTTTTCAACCGCTCTTCGATTAAATTGATTTCGAGTTTTCTAAGTGGCAGATCCCAATGCGTCCAAAGAGCAGACTACAATCTTTAAAGGTGTGCCACAAGGCTCGACTTTATCGCCGCTTCTGTTTATTCTGTTTGTAAACGATCTAACCAATGTTCCGCAAAACACCATACCCCATATGTATGCGGACGACTTCCAGAATTACACTAGCTCAGAGCGTGACGCATGTTCGTTATGTGTCTCCGTGGCGAAAACCAATGCAGATCTTGCGTTAGTGGAGAGTTAGACATATAAGAATATGTTATCGTTGAAAGTGGGCAAGACACAGGCGATAGTTTTCAGTAGTCGAAAATCTACAGTTGATCCCCCATACTTTATGTTGGATGGTCAGTCTCTCATAATCAGTGATATAGTCGCATCGTATTTGCCTCGCTCAATTAAACTGAATCTGGCAAAGTCACTCCTGTTACCGCACTTTCTTTATTGCTGTGAGGTTTTCGCTTATGGTCTGAATGGGCCTTGTAAAAATACCCTTCGATCTAGAAGACTATCGTAACAGAATACTTGGTTGCGGTATTATTGAGTATTTATACCAATTTATCCCAAATATCTAGCGCAGAAGATCGAGTCAGGGCACTCCAATCGAACTCGTAATTTTATCGTCCCTAAATGTTCTTCAGCTATAACATACAATTCCCTTTTGTTCGTCGGGATAGCGAAGTATTACGCACTCCCGATTAAATTTAATAGTTTTCACACTATCGAGGAGTTTAGGAATGCATACATCGACCTCATTGGGTGTGTAGCATTGTGGGTTGTAAATCATTGATGACTGCCTCATGGTTGATTGTAAGTAGTTTATTTTTTTGTTTATGGAATTTGTGTTTTGATAGTTGTTTAGTAGCTTTTTCTTCTTGTTAGTTTTTTATATCATTCATTGTTTGAAATTTCATTCATATATCTCAATTTTGTTCTCGCTTTCAATATCGCTGATTCCTTAAATTAAGATTCATTTTTTTATATACAGGACCTATTCATATGAAACTGGACAGTCTACTATGTTCGTCACTTTCACACTTTCATTGAATGATTGAGACCATCGTATAAGGTGTATAGCTTGCTTTTTCTTCCCTACCTTTTCCAGATGACCAAAATCAAGAGTACAATAGTCCCTGGGCATTTTAAGAAAATAATTCTCATGATATGCTTCAAATCCTTCCGAGTCCCACCTCGGGGCAAGGCAAAATCGCCCAGTGTATTTTCATTTTCGACGATAATATCGTTTTTTGATACGATAATATTATTGTTGGAATGATAATATTGTTCCTCGAACGATATTATCATTTTCAGCTACGATGATATCGTTTTCCAAACAATAATATCGTATTCAGACAGAATAATATCATTGTTGCGATGACATTTTCATATTTAACATGATATTATCGTCGTAGCGACGATAATATTGTTTTCAGCAACGATAATATCATTTTGAAATGAATAATATCATATTCTGACACAATAATAACATCGCACGAACGATAATATTGTTTTTAATATGATAATATTGTTCCTCGAACGATATTATCATTTTGAGTTACGATAATATCGTTTTCCAAACAATAATATCTTATTCAGACAGAATAATATCATTGTTGCAATGACATTTTCCTATTTAGGGGTATGGAAACACGAAAAATTGAATTTTTTTTGGGGGGCTCTGCCACCTCACCCCCGCGTCTGCGGCGGGCTAGATTACGCCTGCGACTGGCTATATTACGCCCTGCAGGCGGCCTTATGTGCATGGGGCTCTGCCCCAAATCCCGCTAGGGGCTCCGCCCCTTAGACCTCGCAAAGGGGATACTCCCCCCTTGACCCCACTAGGCTACCTGGGTTTTCGTGACATTTCGTAAAAGGAAAATCTTCCTGGTTTTGTTAGCCACCTAGTTTTTTGTGACATTTCGTAAAAGGAAAATCTCACTAGTTTTGTTAGCCACCTAGTTTTTTGTGACATTTCGTAAAAGGAAAGTTTCCTAGCTTCGTCAGCCACCTAGTAATAATAATCCCAATGGCACTGATTAGTCGGGAGCAGCACTGTAAAGCGTTTGGTTCGACTGCCGGGGTGTTACACTAAGTAACTGCCAGCTAGTGTGGATTAACCACACTAGGGACCACATGCTTAACGTGTATTCCGAACCACGCCTTCGATTGGAGGATTATTTCTTTTTCCGATTTTGTCGCGCGCTAGTACATCTGGCAATATCTAAGCGCGCATCGAACAGATTCGAATCACAACCCTAACGATATGGAATTTTGTCATTACTTTTTTTTTACGTTTACACACACACCTTAACTTAGCAGCTGGATAAGAGCCTGCTTGTTTCGTACTCATTGCATCGAATATGGGTGACGTCATACTTTGTTGTGTACAAGTAGTTGCGATATTGCTACCCCAACTACCCATTTATGAAGGAATATTAACCGACAGCTCCACAGCGGCCGTCATTGGGTTCTTCATGGTTCCACCTGGTAATACCTACTTAAAAATTAACAGTATCACCTTGGACTGCTTTTGACATCATTTTACAGTTAATCACAACGCCTACATATTTCGCTTGTAAGCCAGGCACGATGTCTTCATGAAATAGTCTAAATTTCTCCAAAAGCTCATGATCTATACGTCTCTCTCTGAGTTAACCGTAAGGCCATTCTTTCGACACAAATTCTTTACAATTTTCAAGGAGTGCCTCATGCGCTTCATCCAAATGAAATCTAGCTGTCATCTTAGAACTTGATTTTAAAGAGTCAGAGAGGTGTCAAACTCTCACAGGATGAAATTTTTCTACGCACGAACAACGAATATGAAAGAAGTTCAATGTATAAGCATCGCAATTAAGGAATGGAAACCGAGCCTGAACTCAAAAACCGCGGTTTCGGTTTTTGTACTATCGAAAAACCGGTTAACCGGTTAACCGTGAACATTTTTATTATTTATTTTAAATATCTAGTATTAGTATTATCTAAATACTTCTCTAAAAACCACCAAGAAAATTTTGAATTACTCAAAAAGACACTAAGAAACAATGGATATCCGAAAGAACTAGTAAATGACATGATTCAACAAACAATACAAAAATACAACACAAAACAACCCTTTTTTGACCTACACAAAGAAGGAAAAGACACACAAAAAATGGTAGCCATTCCATAAGTCGGAGGTCTTCTCGAACAGTTTAAAAAGGAAATGAAAAATCATGACATAAAACTAGTAGCTAAAGCAGACAACTATTTCAAAATGTCGATATTCAGTAAGGTGAAGGACAAAACACCGATGTTAGAACAAGCTAGAGTTGTATACGAAATACCATGCATGTGTGACAAAATATACTCTGGAAAAACTATCCAAAAATTAAAAAATAGGAAAAAACAACACAAACATGCCATAGAAGCAAAAAATGAAACACACAGTCGTTTCAGCGAACACATCAGCCAAACAGGACACAGACCGAGATGGAGCGGAATAAGAATTGTGTACAAAGAATCCAATCCAAGAAAATCGGCATATGGCCTTGAATGATAATTTGGAACGAATGTTATTTTCTAAACAAAATTTAGTGGGATTTTGCGAGTCATTCTCGAAGTAGTTAATGATTATCAAAGCCTCGAACGTTATTCGAATGGTAAATTGAAACTTTAATTTTCATTAAAAAATATATTAATTCGATATTTTTGACAGCAGACAATAATTTCTAATCAATTTTCTGATGCCTAAATTTATTCGTAAATTAGAATGGCATATTTTTGAAATGGAACAATAAACGGTAACGAAAAAATTCGTTCAAAAGTTTTCGACGAAAATATTATACCTTTGTTAAAAGCATACACATTACCAATATTGGCTGCAACTGTGGCTAATTGTGTATTTCGTTCTTTATCAACAAAACCAAAAAACGGCGACAGTGATATTCAATTTCGTCTGATATGACCTTCCGAAACGTCTTTATGTAATACTTCGCCTGCCTTAGTGACCGCCTTAGAACAAGAAACATTTTCCTCCTAGTGATGTAAATAAATGTTGGAAGACTGAGTTGAAAATGTATATAATTTCTGAAAAGCATCTAATAGCTGCGACTTATCTCAACCTATATTCCGTTTGATCATGCGCTACCTGAACACAGAATTATTCAATTTATCAGAGAAGACTCACTTTGTACCCGGCGAACTTACTTTTTTGATTCCAAAATTATTCCTGAAAAGGCTTTTGTTCAAAAAATAAAAACATTATGGTATGGCGAAAAGTTATTTCGCGTCGGATGTAAATTGATTCAGAGATCTGCAACGACAACATGACAAACGAATTCTCTTCATAACACAATATTGCATAGTTAAGGAAATATAGACGAAAAACTGTTTTCGTATATGGCCAAAAATCTCAATTTCGTTCATTCCATTGGTCCCAGTGCCCAGACCCCTGTACCGATTCCCACAAAATTTTTTTCCCAGTTCTGTGACATCAAATGCTTTCGTTTGACACCAAAATAAGGAATTTCCGTGCTATACTTGTTGAGATATTTGCGAAAAAGCTTCACCGACCTTCGAAAAACCATGTTTTTGGTCACTTCCTCAACCATATCTTCGGAACCACTTGATCGATTTTGCTCATCTTCGAACTTGAATCATGGGAGACATGTACCTTTCAGGGAAAAAAAAAGTTTAGGCTGATCGGTTCAGCCGTTTGGAAAAAAAAAGTTGCGGACAGACGGACATTTTTTCTATTGCTGATTCGTCATATTTAGACGATAATAGATGCATCCCTCCAACTCCCACCTCGACCTACCCCGTGTTACAATAAAATTGTTTGTAGTAAACGTATAGGACCTTTGTACTTCGTACGGGTCCAACAAATGCTTTTATATATGCAAATTTAAAGCTCAGAGCTTTCAACTTAGGATTTTTTCAGTAGCAGAAATTTGACATTATTATACATATCCCAACATTTATACTTACTAAGAGTTAGGTATAATAAAAATAATGTCGATATATTCGTCTAAAAAATCCGTTCCAAATTCATTCCAAATCAAAATTAACCTGTTCCAATACTGCATTGGGGTTTATTTTCTCCAATTTTGATTATTTGAATTAATTAAATTTAATTGTAATTTATTGAAACAAATTCGAAAATGATTAATATTTTATGTTTGATTAAAATCTTGTGAATAATTAACCAAAATAATGCAAATCTTTCTTCTTCTTTGCAAATAATGCAAATACAAACGATTAAGGTTCGACTTTCAGTGTTCCGTTCCAAATCAACATTCAAGACCTTACTGACCTTACTCGAAAATATCGCCATTAAAAAATCAGCTGGAAATAACCTAAATAGACAGTCAATGCTTACTAGGGTAGTTTTTTTGGGGGGGTAAGGTCGGGAGTTAAGTTAATTATGGGTCTGCAGTGTACGGAAGAGGAAAATATTGGACCCGTATTTTTTTATAGCAAGTTTTAAACGTTTTTCGCGGCGCGAAACGTAAATTCATTCATATATGTGAACACGTTGGTTAGAGCAGTAATAAAGATATACACTATATATCTGTATCGCTCTAACCAACGTGTTCGCATATATGAATGAATTTACGTTTCGCGCCGCTATAAAAAAATACGGGTCCAATATTTTCCTCTTCCGCACACTGTAGACCCATAATTAACTGAATTCCCGACCTTAACCCCCCCCCCCCCCCAAAAAAACTACCCTAATGCTTACCTGTTGCCTGCAACAACATTATCTAAAAATAACCAAAACATCACCAAACCGGAAAAAACTTACAGAAAATATGTCACCGTGTAAACCCACACACCAAGGTAGTGTTAATTGTGAACGTTTTGAAAGATCCAAATGACATTTAATCATCCAGTGCAATATTATTAAAAAATTTTGACGTACAGGAAGGGAATCATAAGCTTGTGCACCTTTTTAATTTCTCTTTTATCGCTCTTTTCACGTATTTGCTTGTATTTTTCCCAAGTAAAACCGATTTTTCGGTTGAAAAAGTTAAAACGAAGCGTTGCACAATCTTATGATTCTCTTCCTGTAGAATTTGAAATTTAGTTATAAGGTAAGGATCTAGTCAATGTTAAACTGTGATTAATACTAGCAAATATGTATGTTTTTTAGCCATTGAAAATCCCAACCATTTGTCGGCGAAATATCTGGCAACAATAAATCAAAAAAAAAAAAAAAAACACTGAGCTAACGAGTTTTCAATCAAAAAACTTTTTTAAATACTTTTCGTTATGAGTTGATGCCGTTTTATCATGTCCATTTTCAACCCTCATTGCCCACGTCCATTTTCAACCCTCATTAGCGATCGTTTTTGAATTAGGTTAATAGGCCGATCCTAGTCCTGTACGACAATTTTATGCGTGGGCTCTTGGTTTATTTAAACTGAACTAAGATCCTCTCTGAAAGTAGCTTATCGACAACTAGTTCTAGTGATTATTGGACCCGTACGAAGTACAAAGGTCCTATACGTTTACTACAAACAATTTTATTGTAACATGGGGTAGATCGAGGTGGGAGGGGGGATGATGCATCTATTATCGTCTAGAGATGACGAATCAACAATAAAAAAAATGTCCGTCTGTCCGTCTGTTCGTCTGTCTGTCCGTCCGTCTCCACTTTTTTTTCCAAACGGCTCAACCGATCAGCCTAAACTTTTTTTCTCTGAAAGGTACATGCCTCCCATGATTCAAGTTCTAAGATGAGCAAAATCGATGAAGTGGTTCCGGAGATATGGTCGAGGAAGTGACCAAAAACATGGTTTTTCGAAGGTCGGTGAAGCTTTTTCGCGAATATCTCAGCAAGTATAGCACGGACATTTCTCATTTTGGTGGCAAATGAAAGCATTTGATGTCAAAAAAATGGGAAAAATTTTTTGTGGGAATCGGTACTGGGCACTGGGCACTGGGACTAATGGAATGGACGAAATTGAGATTCTTGACGATATACGAAAACAGTTTTTCGTCTATATTTCCTTAACTATGCAATAGGGAGATTTACTGTCAAAGGCAAAGTTGTAGAGAATTAAATTTAAGTGAACACGTGTTTCAGGGTTTTGGGGAAATATGGCCCAATCCTGGTATATGAGAACTTCCATAATTGGGCAGGATGAATCGGAACTCCTCGATAGCGTAGTTAACCTGCTTGCTACTATGAGATCGAGTTGCCAGTGCGTTGGTTCGAAACTCAGCCGCAGGCAGATTTGTTCCGATTGTTAAATTTGTAAATAAAACAAAGCTAATTGAATCGGTTCAAGTCATGTGAAGTTGAGTGTAGCGCCATCGTACGGCTTACCGGTGAAAGGCATTGTTGGGAGGTGCCGGTATTCTACTCCTACTAGTTTCGTTCCTAGTACATCTCATGGATGGCACTGGGTTTGTCGCACAGCTTACCACTGGCACAGTAAAAACTTTCCGGTAATGAAAGGATCTCAAATAGTAGAACCACAAAAAGTAGCGAAACTAGTAAATAATGATCTAGCCCCTAACCCTGCATGGGTTGTTAAGGCAGATTATTATTATTATTATTAATCGGAACTCCAGAACTGTGAGAGTTAGAAAGTTGGTTCCAAAGGCAAAGTTGTTGAGAATTATATTTAAGCGAACACGTGTTTCAGGGTTTTGGGGAGATATGGTCCAATCCTGGTATATGGCCACTTCCATAATTGGGCAGGATGACCCAGAACTCCAGAACTATGAGAGCTAGAAAGTTGGTTCCAAAGGCGAAGTTATAGAGAATTAAATTTAAGTGAACACGTGTTTCAGGATTTTGGGGAGATATGGTCCAATCTTGGTATATCCACTTCCATAATTGGGAAGGATGACCCAGATCTCCAGAACTATGTGATATAGAAAGTTGCTTCCAAGGACAAAGTTGTAGACAATAAAATTTTAGATAACATGTTTTTCTGGGTTTTAGGGAAAAACGACTTAGTCCTTGGATATAAGCTTCTCTAGATTTGAATGGTCTGAGACGTACTTCGGTAGGGCCTTTGACATTACCTTGGGTAATTTCTTTGGATCTTTGAAATTCTTACAGTTATAAAAGAACAGAAAACGTTGGATTGTTTGCTTATTTGTATATTTAGGTACGTTCGAGTCACTTTCGCCACATCTATTCTGTTTGTCACATCTATTCTGATACGTACGGGTCTTTGGTTATGTTTTGACTAAATTTTTCCGCACACGAATTAAAAGACGTGCTTGCGATTCGTCGTAGTTTTTAACAACTGTATTATGCAACTTTCGACTTTCGCAATACAATTCATTTTTGTTTGTTTTTAGATTGTGGAAATCGTCAATGGATTTATGATTCAAACAGCATCGTTATCTTTTGTCTTGATATAAATCCGCAAAAAAACCTCTTACAGAGGAGGTGTGACGCAAGTCTTTATGCCTGCTTACAAAAGCTGTGAAATCAGAAAAGTGTGACGCATTAATCAACTAAGGTAAAACTATTTTCTTCCAGTTACAAAAGTTCTGAAATCAGAGGGGGTGACGCATTAAGCTTCGATTTGCAACAAAAATTTGTAAACAAAATTACGTTGAGTTCAAAAAATTGCGTCACAAATGCCAGACCCACCAGCGGTATTATTTCAAAGCTGGCACCAGTAGCCACCAGGAAAAACAGTTTTTCAATATTTTGACGCCTTACGGATGAACAGGAATGGTTTGAAGTTAGCCGAATTAATCAAAGTTTTACCCCTACTTTCAACTACAAAGACCCTTTTGGCCCAAAACTACGTGCAATTACCTTTCCAACGAGCCCCCACTCGACCTTGTACGCTTCTTCTAGCCGGAGAAATTTCTGTAAGAAAAGTGCATGTTTTCGGTTTTTGAACACATCTCAATAGCCACAGAAACATCGATGATTTTTTTGAAAAATATTTTTGGCTTCTAGGGATCAGTACCTATTCAGGAAAGTATAAAAAAATCAGCTGGGAGATGCATCCGATTTCGGCAGGCTGTTTTTCAAAAGAATCCCTCATTCTTACCTGGAACTCTTATCAACCTTCTCGTGTCAAGAGATAAATAAAAGCAGAAAGAAATAGAAAGAAGAACGTTTCGAAAATTGATTATCAAAATACCCATACGTTCTTTTCCCACCCCATCCCACCATCTAGCAGGGATAAACAATTTCTGTGAGAAAAACATCATTTTATTAGAACGGTTCAACCCGTATGCAACCTTAATAATCTAGAAATTGTATCTACCAGAAACATTTCGTAACGATTGTTATGAATGGAAACTTTATATAGCAAGGCTTACAAATGAAAGGTAAATTGTTTTGGACATTATTTTCATCTTTATACGGCGTACATACTGACTAATCCTTAGCTTAAATATGCTCCATTCAAATAGACAAATACAAATTCTTGACCGAAGTTATGTTCGCAAATTCCAAGAAAGGTTCTGAACTTTTTAAAGAAAAAACATTTTTAAATAACTTTATTTTAGGGTTGAAACGAGAAATACGATATCAAATTTTATTAACTCCAAGAGATAACCGTATGCAAAGACACATTTAACCGAAGTATCGTCTTTCACAATAAAGTAAAAAGTCAAACTGTCTGGGGTGCTTTGAGCATTGAGAAGTCTTTAACGAATTACGCGTGAGTTCATTATAATATTTCTACTTTCCTTCGACTTCGGCGTATCACGACCGCTTCAGTACACCTATGTCTTGCTAGGACAACGCTTTTCAGTAGATTTATTAACAAATTTGGTCGTATCGAAGCAATACAAAAGATTTAGTAATTTCATTTTGTAACTGCTAAACAGAATAAATCAAATTGAATTGTATTCGTTTTCGAAAGCTTAAAAAATGGAGGTATTAGAAAATAATTGAGTCGAATAAATAACAGGCGACATGGGTGTATCCACCAGACTGAAAAAAAGTAAACATCACCCAGACAAAAAGGCAGTTTAACGCACTAGATGTGAGATTGATGATACGAGCCGAAGGCGAGTTCGACAACACATCGTGTGCGTTAAACTACCAGCATGCGTAACGTGTATCAAACAACGTTTTTTACAATTCACCAAGAAAAACGAGACTTTCTTTTAATATAAAAATTCACTACTGGAGTGTGTAAAAAACCCTCCATCGCACTAGTGCGTAAAAAAACCGTCATCGCACTAGTGCGTAAAAAACCGTTATCGCACTAGTGCGGCAAAATGACTTCATGCGACACCGAAATGACGCACGAAAAAGCGAATTTTAGTCGGCGAATTGCAAAAATTATCTTTTGTTGTCCATCTAGATTTTGGTGACATTTTGTAAAAGATAGAACTTTGTTCTCGTGACATTTTGTACAAGGGAAAACTCCTGTTTCTTTCGCTGGGTGATAATTCGTCTTTGTCTGGGTGATAGCTCCTTTTTTTAGCTAGCTTTTAGCTAACGTTCTCAAATATCACTCGCAGTCAAGCAGCGGCCATATGAAATGACACACTTTAGGGGGGGTACCGAATACTCTCGGTGGGGGTTTCGCAATAAGGCTCTTAGCCAAACTGGCTCGATAGGAATGTGCACCCTTTCCTGGTACTGCTAGACCAGCTCAGGACACCATGGTGTCGCTATACTCTCCAGTGGATCAACGGGGCGCGACGAGCAGAGCCCGTTGTCGACCACAACTGTTTTATTCGAGCACGTACAACATTTTTTTACGAAAAGGCTTTCCGCACATAGTGCGAATAGTGAAATAAAGTCTAATCGCACAATGTGCGAATAGTGAAATAAAGTCTAATCGCACAATGTGCGAATAGTGAAATAAAGTCTATTCGCACATTGTGCGAATAGCCATATGAGGACTATTCGCACATCGACGGAAGGTACTTGCTGAATTTGTTTATAATGAATAACATGCTGTCGTAATGTGTAATGAAGAAGAAAATTTAAACTATAAAAATGCTTGCAAGGTTTTTCCTCTTAGTAGGTGAGCCAAATTCAAATTGATACTTAGATGACTAATCAAACCTAGGTGGCCAACAAAACTAGGGAGCTTTTCCTTTTACTAAATGTCACAAAACTAGGTGGCTGACAAAACTAGGGAATTTGCGCTTTAATGAATAGCCACAAAACCTAGGTGGCTAACAAAACTAGGAAGCTTTTTCTTTTACAAAATGTCACTAAAACCTAGGTGTGTAACGAAGCTAGGGACTTTTACCTTCAACGCAACGTCGCGAAGACCCGGTGGCTAACAAAGCCAGAATTTTGCGCTTTAATGAAATGCAACCAAAACCTGGGTAGCTATCAAGACTAGGGAGCTTTTCCTTTTACGAAATGACACAAAAACTATGTGGTTAACGACGCTAGGGAACTTTTCCTTTTACGAAATGTCACAAAAACCTATGTGGTCAACAAAACTAGGAAGCTTTCCTTTTAATAAATGTCACAAAAACTGGGTGGCTGACGACGCTAAGTAACTTTTCCTTTTACAAAATGTCACAAAAAACTATGTGGCTAACAATACTAGGGAGCTTTTCCTTTGATGAAATGTCACAAAAACCTATGTGGCCAACAAAACTAGTGAGTTTTTCCTTTTACGAAATGTCATGAAACTATGTGGCCAACAAAACTAGTGAGTTTTTCCTTTTACGAAATGTCATAAAACTATGTAGCTGACAAAACTAGGGAATTTGCGCTTTAATGAAAAGCCACAAAAACTTAGGTTGCCTACAAAACTAGGGAGCTTTTCCTTTTACAAAATGCCACAAAAACTAGGTGGCTGACGACGCAAAGGAACTTTTCCTTTTACGAAATGTCACATAAACCTATGTAGCTAACAAGACTAGGGAGCTTTTCCTTTTACGAAATGTCACAAAAACTATGTGGTTAACGACGCTAAGAAATCTGTCCTTTTACGAAATGTCACAAAAAACCTATGTGGCCAACAAAACTAGTGAGTTTTTTTCCTTTTACGAAATGTCACAAAACTATGTAGCTGACAAAACTAGGGAATTTGCGCTTTAATGAAAAGCCACAAATCCTATGTGGCTAACAAAACTAGGAAGCTTTTCCCTTTACAAAATGTCACAAAAACTAGGTGGCTGACGACGACGCTTAGGAACTTTTCATTTTACGAAATGTCACAAAAACCTATGTGGCTAACAAGACTAGGAAGCTTTTCCTTTTACGAAATGTCACAAAAACTATGTGCTTAACGACGGACGCTAAGGAACTTTTCCTTTTACGAAATGTCACAAAAACCTATGTGGCCAACAAAACTAGTGAGTTTTTTTCCTTTTACGAAATGTCACAAAACTACGTAACTGACAAAAGTAGGGAATTTGCGCTTTAATGAAAAGCCAAAAAAAACCTATAAGGCCAACAAAACTAAGAAGCTTTTTCTTTTACGAAATGCCACCTTGTCCACCACCATGTCTACCATTTTTTTTACATATTTCTCCTATTTAGACTCTAAAACGAATAACCCACTAACTCCCGGGTCCCTCTCCGGCTGGTTACAAACGTCGTGGTAAACGCAATAGACGCTTTTCGAAGCACTTCGTTCTATGTGCGGGTCTAAAAAATTACCATTTTTTTTGGAAAAAAAAGTGCCAAATTATTTTTTCCTTCACATTTGGTTGATAAGGTTTTGCCAATTTCTTGCTATTGTTTTTAAAATGCCTCGGTACCATTCCTGCGTTAGGAATCGTTACCCTAATAGTGGACAAAAGGACAAATTCACAAGGTTTTCCTGACGTTACTTGAAGCGCAAATTCACTAGTTTCGTTACTCATCGTGGTTTAGGGGCCGTTCATAAATTACGTAACGCATTTGCATTTTTTAGACCCCCCTCCCCCTCTAACGATAACGTAACGCAGCGTTACGTAATTTATGAACGGCCCCTTAGGAACATTTCGTAAAAGAACAGTTACCCTAGTTTCACCTCGTTTCATGTCATGATTCCGATTAGATAATGACGTTGCGGTTTCACTCTAAAATTTGAGTGAGCTTGACGAAAAAGGTGCTGGGAAAGGATATTTTTATACTGGCGAGCGGGCGATTCAATCCCATCTAATTAATTTTGTCGTATTGCGACCAGAAAATACAGCTTTTTCGCATGGGTCAAAGCTGGTTTTTTGTATTTTCTGGCCGCACCGTGTTGTCTGTTGAGAAATTTCTTGTTTAGATGTGTGTTGCAATGCAAGTTTTGTTTTATAGGGAAGGAAAAATGTGAGGTGAATATCGCGTGTTCATCGTAGACTTGCCTGCAGTTGCACATCTGATTGGATGCCGGTTGCCGGTCTACTTTCGCATCAATAATTCTAGAACTTAAAATAGATGAAAAGAAACTGATGCGAAAATTAAAATTACATTCTGTCTTTGATATTTTCATTTATTGAAACGAGAAGTCTCATGCGTGTTTTCATTTATAAAAGCTTTCAATTTCCACCGAAAATATGTAAAAAAGATGTTTTGGATTATCATAAGACACAGGTTAAATTTTATTTTTGCTGTAAGCACAAAACATATCGAATACATCAGATAGGCGAATTTCTGCTTGTCATCAATGAACATTAAAAGTGATACGCACGCCAAATATGCCAGCTATTTTCACTCTGTCTTTGAGACATTCTTTCTTTTTTTACATTTAATTTGTCAGTTAAGAAAATGAAAAAGTTGACTCTATCTATAAACATATTACTCAGAAAATTGGTTCTCTTGAAGTCTATTCCAGAACCATACAAAGAGTCTTATCGAAAATAATGTATAGGGGATCTAAGCTATCTACGCAGAGTATACATTAAGACACGAAAAGCATGGGATGAAATATCAGTTCTTGCCTCACGATATGCTAAACGGAAGCGATTTGATGGAAATTTGAAAGGTTTTCATATATGTTACATTTTAATAAATGAGGGTAGGTTCGTATCATTTTTTTTCCTTTTCTTGATTGAAAGGCACAAAGGAAATACCAAAATTATTTTCATGTAAATATGATATTGTTTGATGAATATCTCTTTGTTACTTCAACGTTTAAAGAGATAGGATTTTATTTTTATGAAAATTTCTGGATATTTGGTTACTCGATAAGTAAGTATTTCACAATTTTGAACTTCTTTTAACTTGGGATTCCAAGTAAACGAAATAGCAAAGAGTATCACTTCTTTCAATGGACCTAAGAAATTTTTACACGAAATACCAAATGTTACCACAATGTTGCACCACAATCCCATGGTATTAAAAGCTAGACCCACGAAAAGAACATTTTATGATTTGATTCGAGTACAATATTTGAGTTTATTTGGATTAAAAGTTGGTCTATTTAAACCGTCAAATGACGTTTTAAACATCGAAACTAGAAAGCAAACGAGCGCTAAGGAGTTCGATTCTAGCAGTACTCTTGTAAGTTTATCTCTTGCCAAAAACCCCTCGAAATTTGAGTCAATTTGAACACCTCACTCATGTCGAGAATGACCGAAAGTATCGAAAAACCGATAGGAGTGCTATAGAAATCCTCATTCATACCAAAATCCACAATAATCTCATAAACGTAGCAAGCCCCATTGGATGACCTCACTCAAGAGAGTAACCGAAACCGCAAAAGTTGTCGAAATTCCAAAGATTAGCTTGCATAGCAATGACAAGTTCATGGATGTCTACTCCTACAGCAGCACTTGCAGCTCTACTACACCTAGCTCCACTTCACATATTTATTGAAACTGAAGCAATCGCTACTATAGATAGACTAATGCAAAGTCAGGTTGAAACCGCAAGAATAACTGCACACATGCGCATTTGGCAAAAATCCATAGAGCTAGACCCTACTCTTACCATGCCCTCAGACAGGATAACGCCTACATTTAATTTCGACAAATCTTTCAACATAAGTATTGCTGATAGGCAGGACTGGACAGATGGCTTACTACCACCAACACAGGATAATGTACTATACACAGATGGGTATGTCATGAATGAAATGGCAGGAGCTCGATTTTGTGACGTTCGCCCCATTATAGAAAAACATTAACATATTTCTTTGGGTGTTCACTCGTCTATCTTGCTCGCAGAAACAAGAGCAATTTTGGAAAGCGCCTACTACTTTAAAGATCAAAATGAAACGCATACAACCAAAGTCATCTGCTCAGACAGACAAGCAGTCTTAAAGGCACTATCTTCCAACGTCTTCACTTTCGCACTTGTACTTGAAGCGTGGAACGCTCTAAACGAACTGGCATGTGCAAACAGAGTAGACCTAATATGAGTATCGAGTCACTCTAACATAACAGGCAATAAGAAAGCAGACAAATTGGCCAGGAAAGGCGCAACAGATGCATTTATCGGGCCGGAGAAGTCAATGGGGACACCCCACTCACACAAAAGGAAAAAAAATAAACAAAATTAGAGATACAGCGTTTGAGAAATATTGGTTAAACCTTCCGACGTGTCGTCAGGCGAAAAACTGCATCCGCATCAGTAAAGTAAACTCAAAGTACCTAATTAACATTAGTAGAACAAGACTGAGACTATTTACTGGTGTGGTTACTGGTCACTTTGGATTCAACGAACATCTCACGACCGTCGGTAAACTGCCGGATTCAAGCTGGGATCTGTGTGGTCACCACTTAGAAACAGCGGAGCACTACCTCTGCTACTGCCCGGCTTTTATGATAAAAAGACGGCAATACCTCGGTAACTACACAATCAGGTACAGCCTGATCAAAAATATGCAACCGAAGAACATCCTGAACTATATCACAAACAGCTAAATTCCATACAACATAGTGAGCACAATAGGCCCAAACGGTGGCCTCCGTGCGCGTTCGAATATTCAATATTCGAACAACTATTCTTTTTAATAAAAAAAAAAACAAAAAATATCAGAAAACCTGATAGAAGTTGGAAAGTGCTGTACAAACCTTTAAAATTCTAGAAGTGACTGTATCCTGGCATTCGGTCATTTTTCCAAAAAACCATGAAACACGTGTTCGCTAAAATTTAATTCTCCAAAACATTGCTCTTAGAAGCAGCTTTCTAACTCTCATAGTTCTTGAAAAATGAGTCATCCCTCCGAATTCTAGAAGTGGCTATATCCCAAGGACTAGGCCATATTTCCCCAAAACCCTGAGACACGTGTTCGCCAAAATTTGATTCTCTAAAACTTCGCCTTTGGAAACAACATTTTAACTCTCATAGTTCTAGATATGTGTCACGCTGAAAAATTCTAGAAGTGGCCATATCCCAATCCCCAATCCCCATTCTCTACAACTTTGCCCATAGAAGCAATTTTCGAACTCCGATAGTTTGAGAATTATTGAGTCATCCTAACTGAGTCTGAAAGCGGCTAAATCCCAGAAATCCCTGAATGGTCAGGTGCCCGATTAAGAAAGGAAACTGCAAGAACGAGAGAACAGAAAGTGACTGCACATGCGAGATACAAAGGAAGGACAAAAAACGTTTGCATCGGCGCAAGAAGAGAGAGCTCGAAGATAGGACGCTACTTCAGCTAGAGAGATTGTGTAGTGCAAAGGAGTCACGAAAGTTCTATAAACGTATAAACAATCAAAGGAAAGGATTTAAAACTCCCGAATATTCGTATACAAAGCAGTAAACGGAACATTGCTTACTGCAAAACATGACGTCTTTAACAGATACAAAGATCATTTTGATGCATTGTACAACGGGGATGATGATGAGACGTAGCAGCGTTAATAATAGAGGAAGTCTCAGCTTACCCCACTCAAGAACAACAAAGCTTCCGGTCCGGATAATTTTCCACCGGAACTGCTAAAGATGGGTGGTAAGGAATTGTCAAAAGTGATGTATGATTTAGTAAAACGAATATGGAACATGGAAGAGTTGCCCGACGAGAGGCTAGAGGGTACCATTTAACCTCCAAACTACCGTGGAATTGCCTTGTTGAGCACGGCTTACAAAGTTTTTGCTCGAGTACTATTCGAAACACGCAATCCGTTGGCTGAGAGTGTCATTGGGGATTCAGACGAGATCGCTCAACAACTGACCAAATATTCACACTCCGTCCGATTCAGCAAAAAGGCAGATAGTTTCAAGTCCGGACGTACCACCTTTTCATCGTCTTCAAGCAAGCTTACGATAGGACCAAGCGTATGTAATTGTATGCAGCGATGAAGGAGCTGAAACAAGTATAAAGCGACATTGGATGGCACCAGATGTCGTGTCAAGGTGAAAAACCACATGTCAGATGTGTTTGCTGTTAGAGAAGGAATGAAGCAGGGAGACGCTCTATCTTGCTTACTCGTTAACTTGGCATTGGAAATCGCAATGAGACGTGCCGGTATTCAAAACAACAAAACGCTGGTGAACGGAGCAGCTCAAGTTCTTGGCTTTGCAGATGACTTGGATCTCGCCAATCGTACACATGCAGCAGCAATTGACACTTTCACAAATCTGAAAATCCAAGCTGAGGGAATAGGTTTGATGATAAACGAATCTAAAACCAAGTAAGTGAAGACCGAGCCGAATTAGCCAATCAACAAGGAGATACAATCGAAGACTGGGGTGACAGGACAAAAATCCACTTACGGGTGGATGAAACTTCAGCTGAATTGCTACAAGAGAGAGGCTTCAAAGCGTATTGGCTTCTCGATGAGATACAATTCAGACTGGACAAACCGTCTGACGGTCCTGAGAAAAAAACGGAAACGGCAACGGAAAATGCTAATGAAGTGGCTACTGTTTCGACGATGGAAACTTCAAAGGCTGACGAAACGGCTGTTACCGGTAAAGGTAAAGAACTGGTAAGGGAAAAACCGACAAATCCAGCAATGGTCTAGAGACCATGAGAGACTCGTCGGTTTCGTCCCGAAACCAGTTTAATGAACCTGCGACTACGAATGGTGGAGGTACGGGAGCTAGTCAAATGACGGGACCCTCAACATCTACCATGAGTGATCGTATGGAGGAACTGAAGATGGGCTCCCTGGCAACAGGAGGCACTACTTCAGGTAAAACTACGATTGAGGACAGAGCTGATAAGAACAGTCGAGATCGCAAGATCAGAACTGTTTCATCGGCTCCTTCTAAAAGTCGGTCAAGCACACCTGCAGCTACTAAAGGTGGGAATAGTGGGGCTAGTTCTAAGGCGGGACCCATGAAACCTACTGGAAATAGCCGTAAGGTGCAACTGAAGGAGAGCTCCCTAAATCAGGGGAGAACTCCTTCAAGTAACAATTGAAATCTTTCTTGATGTTCACAATGACCCGAGAAATAGAATTTGCGCAGATTAACTTGCAACACTGTAAAGCTGCCATGGCTAATCTATGCCGTGACATAACAGTGGGGCATACAAATATAGTGCTAATCCAAGAACCTTGGGTAAAAAACTCTAAAATAATGGGCTTCGGTGTCCACAAGAACAGAGTTTTTAGCGGAGGCAACGGTGGCAGAGCGAGAGCGGCTATTTACACGGCTCCCTTCCTGCAAACGATGCTGATGGGACAATTTTAGGACGAAGACACCACTGTAGTGAGAATTACTCGTGGAAATGTTCATGGGGGAGACTTGCTAGTGGGGTCAGAGCTACTGATGAAAGCGATAGAATTCTCTGAGGAAAAGAACGTACCAATCATAATAGGCTGTGATGCGAATTCACATCATACAGTATGGGGAAGTACGGACATCAATCCTAGGGGAAATCTCCTGCTGCAATTCATAGCGAATTCGAATCTTAGAATTTTGAACAGAGGTAACATACCGACGTTTGTCACTAAGAATCGTAAAGAAGTACTGGATATCATCCTAGCTTCAGAGAACCTAGCCGATCAAATTGATTCATGGAGAGTTTCTCTGACGCCCAGCTTTTCGGACCATAGAACTATCAAGTTCAAGCTGAGGGGCTGGGTGACGAAAGTGGTGAAATTCAGGAACCCCAGAAGAACGAACTGGGAACAGTATAGGAACTTTCTGAAACAACATGTGGAGACAAAGCTGGAAAGAGTGATGCCGAGATCATCGGCAGAGCTCAATGATGCAGTAAATGTTATCACAGACTTGCTGACGAATGCCTATGAAAACTCATGCCCGGAGCAGAAAGCTTTTCGAAAAAAGGGCGGTAAACTCTGGTGTAGAGAGATCGAAAAGCTCAGACTTTTTGCGAGGAGATCATGGAACAAAGCCATGAGAACGGCAGCTGAGGCTGACTGGGTCACTTACAAGGCTGCCCAAAAGGCTTTCAGGAAAGCAGTTTGGAGGAGGGCCAGAGAAGCATGGAATGGATCTTGTGCGGAAATGGAACATGTTCCAGATTATGCCAGAATCCACAAGACTCTAGGATACTTCCAAGCTCTTTAAGAAAACCAGATGGGAGCTTTACAGGGAGTGGCTGTGAGACGGCCAAGCACTTGCTGGAAGTTCACTTTCCTGGCTGTAGAGAAGATAAATCCGAAGCTAGCTTGCCAAACATCGTTCCCCCGACGGAAGAGGATTGGTCGCTAGCCAGGAGAATCATCACCATGGAAAGGTTAAGGTGGGCTATAGGCAAATTTAAGCCGTATAAATCAGCTGGCAGTGACGGTATCTTTCCAGCTCTGCTGAAAGAAAGTGGAGAGATTCTGCTCAAGCCGCTGTGTGAGATACTACGTAGCTCCCTAGCCCTAGGTTACGTTCCAACCAAGTGGGAAAAGGTGAAGGTTACGTTTATTCCTAAGTCAGGAAAACCATCGCATTTCACTGCCAAGGACTTCAGACCGATCAGTCTCACGTCTTTCGTCATGAAAACGCTTTCGTCATGAAAACGCTTGAGAGACTGATAGATTTCTACATCAGGGATGAAGTTCTGGCGGTTTTCCCGCTACACTCGAATCAGCATGCTTACCAGTCAGGCAAATCCACGGATTCCGCCCTGCACAGGCTGGTAGCAAAGGTGGAAACATCATTCTCGATTGGAGAGGTGGCACTGGGTGTTAGAACTCGATGTAGCTATAGCAGTCTGCCAGCTCCTGTTCTACTTAGAAGGGAGATTGAAAATTGGACTTTGGGTTGTATTTGAATTTGGTGGATTTGGATTTGCTTGGATTTGGAATTGGTTTTTGGATTTGTATTTGGAATTGATTTGTATTTGGAATTGATTTTGGATTTGGATCGAATCAAAATTATATACTAGACGTGTTGTTGGTTCTAAGTACATTTATTGAATGATAAATTTCTTCTAAAAAAACCTGGCTTTTATACAAAATTATTTGTTGGCAAAGAAAACATGATTCATTTTAAGTTAAACGCATTCTATGTTTTAACATTCATATGTACATAAAAAGAAAATTATTTTGGTGGGTGATAAGGAAAAATTTTTACACTCTTTGTTGATTTGGGTATTCTTGTTTCGTACACTCGATTGCTCTCTTTTTTGCTTCTTCTCCCTCATCCGGATTCATCTTTCTTGGTCTTGGCAAAATTTTGAATTGCTTTGGAGGACTCTTAATTGGTGAAATCGGTTTCATTGGAGGCATTTTTTCACGTATATACTTCAAGACTGTATCACATGTGGTTGTTAATTGGTCATCATCTTCTGTTTCTGCTGTCATTTTCTTGTAGATGCAATCAACTAATGGCCATTCACATTGTTTTGCCTTCTTTCCGAAAGTTTGATGGAACCAACACACAATTATTGCTGATTCGTCTTTAACTTCTGTCTTCTTGTTTTTTGGTTCTTCAAATGTCTCCAGGCGTTTATTTATTTCGTCAATCTTGATTTCCAAGCGTTTGGCCCAGGGAGGTGTATGTGCCATTTTAAAAGAGGTAACCGATTTCTAAACTGAATGCTTTGAAGTTAATTTGTAGAATGATTGCTCTGATTATAAATCTATACTAAATTGGAAATAAAGTTTACTATGATTAAGATTAACTGAAACGAATTGGTGTCTTAAGTTTGCGGCCATATTTTGAAACTGTTTTCAATTTTCGTTCTCCTTCTTGTGAATCTTCTATTTTCCGTTTGTGCCGTCTTCTTTGTGGTACTTTTGCTGACTCTTGTACCATTATATCTTTCACCTTCTTCAAGTCGTCCTTTATTTTGGAATTGACCATAATTTGCTCCTTGTTACTATCAATTTCCATAGGAATTAATCCCTGCAGAGGCCTTGTAAGTTCACCTTTCCCTGTCTTCACCCTTGCTACTCTGACTACTCCATCTTTTCCTTTTATCAATTCCATAATTCGCGCCATAGGCCAATCCAACCTTTTCTTGTCTTCGCTAGTGATTAACACGACTTCTCCCACCTGGAATTGGTAATTTGTATTTTCATCCATTCGTTGAACCAGTTGACCCAAATATTCACTACGAAAGCGCATTCTTAATTCTTCTTTTAATTGATTAAGGTGTCTTAATTTTTCTCGTAGACCCTTGCCGTCTATTTGCTTAATCTCTGGATAATTTGAATTTTCAATATCTCTTATAAATGCTGCAGGTGTTAATGGAATTAGATCTTCTGGATCGTCTGACACATATGTGAGCGGTCTTCCATTCATTAATGACTCCACAAAACAAATTGACGTGTCTAGTTCGGTTTTTGTTAATTTGTTATGGCCCAATATTTTTCGCAGGAAGTTCTTCATTATCCGTATTAAGCGTTCCCAGAATCCTCCCCACCATGGGGAGGCTGGAGGATTGAAAATCCAAGTTATGCGATCCATACATGTATTCTTCTGAACCTTCCTCCAATCAATTTTATCAAAAAGTTTCGCTGTTGCTTCAAAGTTTGATCCACAATCTGTATATACTATTGACGGTCTACCACTCCGGTAAATGAATCGCCCCAATGCCAAAATAAATTCTTCAGTATTTATTTTCGATACTACTTCCAAATGTACGGCTCTTATCACTGCACAGGTGAAAATAACGATCCACTGTTTTTCGTTATTTTTTAAATACAATGGACCAGCCAGATCTATCCCAGTACATACTTTAGCATTTTTTACCCGATTCTCTGGAAGTGGAGCTGCTGGAACACTTGCTGGTAACTTATGGAATCTGATACATGTTGGACATTTATTCACAGTTCTTTTGATGGCCTTTTTGACGTGAATGATCCAAAATTTCTCACGTAACGCATTGGCAAGAAAATTTCCTTGCGCATGGCCCAATCTAACATGCTCTTCCCTTATTAATTTTTCAACATCTGGATGGACGCAAGGTAGTAAGAATGGTTTCTTGAATCTTCCGGTATCTTGTCGATATGTTAATTTTGTGACTACCTGATAAATGTTGTCTTCATTTTTGACTACTCTTAAGCCAGCTATTTGATTTGTGTGTGATGGGAACACTTGTCTTTGAATCATTTTTACCAACGTGACTTCAGCTTCGTTGATCTCGGTCATTGTTAGAATTCCTATACGTCGTTCAACTCTCCGTTTCTTAGCCAAACAATTGTAGGCAAATCTTTTCAAAAGTACCAGAATTCGGAGATTCGATAGATGTGAACCCTTTCTTGAATACCAAGGTTCTTCGATAATAGATGTTACTTTTAATATATTGCTTGACACTGCTGATTTCCTTTTTTCCGTATTCACCAATTCTTCATCAACACATGGTTGACTATTTGGCCATTCATTTGGTGGATGTTTTAACCATTCAGGACCCTCCCACCAATTTGATTGCAGAAGTTCTTTTGGCGAACATCCTCTTGATGGAAAGTCCGCTGGATTCATTTTTTCTGGTATGTGACGCCATTTATCTGCTGCATTTAATTCCACAATTTCTCGTACTCTGTTACCAACAAATGTTCCCCACTCATCATTTCGTTGAATCCATGCAATGGCGGTTGTTGAATCACTCCAATAAAAGTCTTTCAGTTCCCGATTAAAAGCTTTCTTTATGGATTCGCTGAGTCTGGTTCCAATGGTACAAGCCATTAACTCTATTCTTGGAATAGTTATTTTGTGTATGGGTGTTATTCTAGATTTGGCTTGTACGAGTTGAATAGAAACATTACTGGATGATTTAATTCTTAAAAAAGCTATCGCTGCATACGCTATTTGGCTAGCATCACAAAATATATGTAATTCTTCCGTTGAACTTGTATCTAAATAATTAGGTCCTCTCATATTACGTGGAATTTCGATTTCTTGGAGGTGGTTTGATTCTTTCGCCCATTTTTCAAACTCCTTTCTTGTAGTTGTATTAAGTTCTTCATCCCAACTGATTTTTTTCTTCCAAGTTGCTTGTAACATTAATTTAGGATAAATCATGGCTGGAGATAAAAAGCCCATTGGATCGAATGTCTGGTTAATAGTTGCCAGTAATGTTCTTTTTGATAACTTTTCTGGTATTGTGGGAACTGAAGTGCATGACAAGGTATCCGATTTCTTATTCCATCGCATTCCTAATACTGACGAATAGGTGTTCTCAATGTGTTCTTCTTGATTCATGTCCGTATTTTTCCATTCTCGCAATTCCATATTTGCTTTGGCCATTAATTTAGTAGATTTCGTTTTAAAATTAATTAATTCTTGTTGAGAGTGAACTGCTGTGATACTGTTGTCTACGTAAAGAGATTTTTTTAATTTGTCTGCTATGTCTCTTTCTTCTGGTGAAACTTTTGATAGATGATGCTCAATAATTGCTCCCAAAATAAATGGACTACATTTTAAGCCGAAGACCACTCTCTTGTGTTTATATATTTTTAGTTTTTGGTTTGACTTGTCCTCCCACCATAAAAACAATAAAAACTTCTGATCTTGTTCTTCAATAAATATCATCTGGAACGCCTTTCTGATGTCCGAAATTACTCCAATTAGTCCATCTCGAAATTGCATCATTACGGCTGGAATCAGTTCAATTAGATTTGGACCTTTTTCTAAGCATTCGTTCAATGAGGGTGATCTACCAACTTTACATGA
>CM055406.1:2853956-2879672 GCA_029228625.1 Pseudolycoriella hygida
AAACTCTAAGACTTTGCCGAAGAAACCAACCAAAAAAATGTATAAAGAAAATCAACGCATCATTTCGTTCCATACAAATAATTCCTTACAAAGAAAATATTTGAATACGCCACATGATTTCATTTCATACAAATAAAAAAAAAATTGAATACGCCACTTAATAAACGAACGTAAATACATTGAGAATATTAGTGAATGAAGCCACGTGCATAAAATAGTTTTTTCGTTTATTGCTTCTTACATTTGTGCACACACACACATAAATATTCTCCCTTACTTGAACAAATCTCTCATACAAAATTTCTAATCATTTTTCGTTGTATAAATTTTATACTTCACAGGAAGTAGGCAGTTCCAAATGTATAAACACCACTTTTTAATTCGCTTGAAAGTATCGCCGGTTGGTGATGTCCAGCGCTAAGCGTCGTTGCAAAACGATGCTAGGTGCGGATGGCGATACTGTTCTTATTATGGGAGACTGTACCCATAATAAGAGCAAACTATTTTTGAAGGGACTGCTTCATTGCGGTCCCAGTACTTTAACAAAAGGAACGTCTCTCGTTCTCTGTCTCTAGGTTTCCCTTGTGGTTTCCCTTGAGGTTTGCATTGCTTTTTTGGGTTAAAAAAAGCAATGCAAAAGGGTTTAGTTCCTCAGAACTCTTCAAGCAGGTCGGACGTAGATAGATTCACATGCGAATCTGCTTTTGCATTGCCTTTTTTTGAATCATATAAGGCAATGCAAAACGACTTTTTGATTTAGTTCCTCGGAACTCTTCAAGCAGGTCGGACGTAGATAGATTCACATGCGAATCTACTTTTGCATTGCCTTTTTTTGAATCATATAAGGCAATGCAAAACGACTTTTTGCTTTAGTTCCTCGGAACTCTTCAAGCAGGTCGGACGTTGATAGATTCGCATGTGAATCTACTTTTGCATTGCCTTTTTTTTGAATAATAGAAGGCAATGCAAAAGAATCTACTATTGCATTGCCTTTACTTTGGCTTTCGGCTTATAAAAGGCAATGGAAAACGACTTTTTGCTTTCGTTCCTCGGAACTCTTCAAGCAGGTCGGACCTATGTTGGTTCACGCTGGAAATTTGTGACCGACAAACAGACAGACAGACAAACAGACAAACTTTTGAATTTTATAATTATAATATATCCGCGAAAAAATCAAATCTCTCTGATTGGAAGAGAATGAAAGAGTATATATATATACTTATATATAAAAGCAAACATTCTTCTTTCCGTTTACTTTTTGGCACTAAAAAATACTTCCATGGTTAAACGTTTCGTAAAATGCTTAATACTCAACATAGTTCTTACATAAAGTGCCGCTTCTGCATGTCTAAGACTGTTTAAATATAGACGTCGTCCGGTCAAAATAACTAAAAAATACCTGCAAAAGTAATCACCAGTACGAAATAACTACCGTCACAAATAACTAATTGTATAAATTACAACGAACATTATAATTACTGTCGAATTGTGCGTGCTGTGTATGCATGTAATTATATGTACGTAAGTAAATAATTATGTCAACAGTAGTTGTTAATGCTACTAGCGAGTAATGTTGGGTGTGCTACCCATTGAACTATTATAGACGAATGCCGATGAACGAATTTAGTTTGTTGTAACATGTAACTATACACGTTTAGTGGACGAAAATTCATCGCAAATGAATGGCAAAATTTTGCGATGTCTTCGTGATCCTTTTGAATGTCGTGCATGAGTAATTTTTTTTTCGATTTCTATTAGAAACGGTCTTAAAATGGCCAAATAACGACATAAAAAGTGTATTTGATATATTGCATTCTGTAATTTTGATGTTATTTTTTTAAATTACAGGGTGAAAGGTAGTCGTAGTCATTCACTGAACTAACATTTTGATGTTTATGTTACAACATGTTTTCAAAAGGAATTTCAGCACAGAAATTCGTTCATTGGCCTTCTTCTACAATATTTCAATGGTACTACCTGGAAAAGCGTATGCTGTTTTAAGAAAAATTGTAGTTGCCAATAAGTTTTATAACGGTTTATCTTGAAAATATATTTAAAAAAAAAACTGCAAGGCGTACAGCTCGCTGCAGGTGCAGGGCAGAGCACCTTCATGAAATCTGCACACTTGCATGACGTATCAAAGACCTAAGAATATTAGTTGTTTTTATTCATACAACCAAAGTCGATATTTATCAGAATATCGATAATTTTAAAATGCATATCTGTCAAAACACAAAATTCTATGCAATGAACCGTTAATAAATTATAGCAACACAAAAAAATGAATGTTTTTCGCGCGAATTCATGGTCCTAAATGGAACGTCGTTTATTTTCAACAAATCCGGTTTCAAAGAGTCTGAAAGGAATTGAAAATTACTAAATTATCGGGGTTTCCTTCCATTCATTTCCGTTTCTTCACTGCGAGAATTATATTCTATTCAACGAATTCAAAATTATTGACCTATTTCTACCATTTCTCACTTGTATTTAATTAATTTATTTTCTTTAATTCCGCACAAATTGGATAGGTTGTAGTGTTTGTGATCAATTTAATTGAGAATTTGTTTCTAATTTAAGAAATAGAATTGCTTTTAGTAAAGAAGGAAAAGCAATTCGTTTTTTGTAATTCGTGCAACAAATTTTTACCATTGCTTTTATGCACGCAAATGATTTTCTCTTTATTTCGTGATTAAACTCAAGTGATGATAACATCTAGTTGATTCGTTTCTTTGATTCTTTATTCTAAAACTTACTATCCGCATTTGTACAGCCCTTTTATAAACGGATTTATACCTAAGGTTTCTTCATTTCCCAATCTTTTGAAAAGCGAAAACTTTACATCCTTCTCAGTATTTCTGTTTGATTCTTCATTGTTAAGATATTTTCAAGTACAAACTATGCTTTTAAAGAGCATTTTTACCTGAAATAGTTAGTTTGACTGTGAAACTAAACTTACTGCTATTCGCAAAGAAATACTTTACAGTAGTGTTATGACGTTAGTCTTCATCCTACACTTTCTTGACACTTGCATCTTCTATGCGCAAAAACATATAACGTTTTTTGCGCCACGCATATCAGCACTTTCATACGTAAAAGTTTATATTTATGTGCTGAGAGAGGACAAAAATGGTCTATATTACAAAAAGTCGATAATTTCCCTATAAGTTGCTATTGATGTCATTTCTTTTTTAAATGTTTGTGATATTATCGTCGTAATTAGGGGCGGTTCGTAAATTATGTAACGACGCTTGAGGGGGAGGGGGGAACTCAGTGAATCCCAGCAAAAATCTGTAGTTTCTGAATTTTATGGTTCGCCCGGGGTATAGTTTTAAAAATTTATAAAAATTGTTAAGTTATTGTACGAAGAAAATTATGCTTCCGTCCTCTATTTCATTTTAAATTTTTAGGGTTATTTTGTTCGGAAATTCGAGCCGAATTTATCCTTTTACGAAAAGCATCTATCACACATTCTGATCAGTCCTAGCGAATTTATCCTTTCAACGATGAGGCGTTGTGAGCAATTGTTGTAGTTGTAAAGACTCATAGTTGCTTTCTGACGATTAACACTAGAGCTTTCAGTGGAAAAACCCGAGAAACCGGTTTAAAGAGAAAGAAAACCGACGGTTTAACAGTGTAAATAATTGAGCGGGTACCGTTTTCAGTTCCCTACTACGGATAAACGAAATAATTGTATTCAGATCAATTATGTAGTTCATAACTAAGTTATGTACACAAGAACATAATACAAAAGAAATACGAGCGCTTTAGCGTGTACATAACGAGGCATTGAACTACATAAGTGATCTGTTTTGTTCACTATTTTATCGTATACATGCGCGATATGGAAAGAAACGAATCAACTATTGCTACACACATTCTACGATTTATTTACGTGAATGCATGTTAATTCAGAAAGTTCCATACAAACTTCGTCCACTCGCCGAAAAATATACCGGTCGTTTCGTAGTGGGAGTTTTGATGCTAACAGAAGCAAATTGTAAAAGTGTGTAAAGCCCCCACTAGGAAACGATTGGCAAATAATTTTGGGTGAGCGGACGAAGTATTATTATTATATAACACTTAAAAGATTTAGACGCGTTGTTCTTGAAAACAAAAATATAATTGACGCACAATATCAATATTGGCACCTACTACAAAGTGCAAGTATTTTTAAAAAGAAAATCGAGTGGATACGAGCCAGTAAAGGTAGCAGTTTTTTTTAGCGACGACATTCCCAAATTTCTTTGGTGTGCTTCAGACATTGAATGGCTTGACGTTAAGGTAAGTTGTGCAAATCGATTTTTGGAGTCTTAGTTTCAAAATGACTGCATGTAAATTTTTTTTTTTGTTTTTGCTTCAGGTCACCTGTATTTTTGGTATTTTCGGTGCATTACGAACCGATAAATATACACGAATTACTCTGTACCTTGTAGAAAAGCATGGTGATTTGCGTTTAGTTTGCATATGGGATGACGACGATGACATCGATTTTGCGACTTTGTCTGATGTGTCTGTCGGCATGAATGGTTTAGCTGATGTAACAAAAAAAGCTTACAATGCTGAGAATTCATCAAAACAGAAAGGACATGTTGAAAAACTGATGAAATCAAACGAATGAATGAATGAATGATGAATTTATTTTTCGAAAAGACTCCTTGCACATTGTGCAAAAATAGTATCTCTATGTATTGCTGACTATTTGCACATTGCGCAAATAGTCTCTTCGGCACACAGTGCAAATAGCCAACAATATATAGAAGAGACTATTTGCACATGGAAAGACGTAACATTGAACCAAAACTCTTACACAAAGAAGAAAGTTTTCAATGTAATTTTTCATCAATTTTGTACAATGTACATAATTTGTATATATGTATTTGCACATGTATGCATGGTGGCTAACGAAAGTAGGGAACTTTTCCTTTTACGAAATGTCACAAAAGCTAGGTTAACGAAGCTGGAAAATTTTTCCTTTTACGAAATGTCACGATAACTGTGGCTAAACGAAGCTAGGGAACTTTTCCTTTTAAGAAATGTAACGAAAATTAGGTGGCCTACGAAACTAGGAAATTTGCGCTTTAATGAAACGTTACGAAAACTAGGTGGCTAACGAAAAAAAGGAACTTTTCATTACTCCACCTACGAAAATTGTTACTTTCGCTTCCCAATTGGGAGGCGAAAATAAAATATTTCAGCTCTCAGTTGAATGGGGTCCGAAAATATTTTCGTCCCTCTAACAAGAACCGAAAGTAATTTGAATCTAATTTTGCCAAAAAAGAACGCAGCCATAATGTCGAAATCGAAATCGAAATAGGTGTGAGCTTCTCTCACAAAAGTTGTGTTCTGCCATATTGAATCGTAAAAATAAAAACAAATTCATCATCGTGTCAAATCTTCATTTTGAAAAATCTCTTTTTTTACGATCGAGAAAGTGTTTAAATATTTTAGTTTATTTAGTTGTATGAAATAAAATATTGTGTGTTCTGAGACGTTATTTGTAATTTCGGAAAATAAAAACTCAAACAATTTCAGTTTGTTTCTTTTGTTTATGTTTTAGAAGGAAATGATTTTGGCCATATTGAATTATCAAAAATCGAATGCAATATGATTTCAACAACTCGTAACTCTTTTTTCAAAATCTTTTTTCTTTGAATGTTGTGTTGCAAAATTATTGAAAACTGCATTTTTGGTTGAAAAAAATTAAATAGCACTTATTTTCAGCTTTACTCTCTAAAAATGAAAATCTTTCATGATTTCGATTTGTTTACAAAATTGGAGTGTCATGGTGGAACTAGGAAAATTTAAATTTGTTGCATTCAAATGGAAGCTATTTGTCACAGAGTCAAGTTTTTTTAAATTTCTTTATGTGGAATTGTTACTGATTTTCAAAAATGATTTAGTTTGGGAAGCAAAAGTAACAATATTCGTAGGTGTTGTAATGAAACGTTCTATGGATCACACGGGATGAAGTAAAAAATTCAACCTGTGCGATTGCCGCCCTTGCCTTCGGCACGGGCTTCAAACTTCGCTCACGGTTGAATTTTCTACTTTTCATCCCTTGTGATCCAAATAACTATTTCCTTTTACGAAATGTCACAAAAAGTGGGTGGATAACGAACCTAGGGAACTTTTCCTTTTACAAAATATCACATAAACTAGGTGGCTAACGAAGTCTAAGTGTGCAAATAGTGTCTTCTATATACCTTCGGCTGTTTGCATTATTATAATAGTCTCTTTCTTTATTTTTTAAATTTTTATAGGTTGAAATCCATAAAATGAATAAATGAAATTATCCACACCAATTTTGATTAATTTTATTCCAAACAAATATGTACATGAAAGTTTGTAACAGGCAAAATATGCGCGCAACATTCTTGTACAAAGGTCAACACATCAACAAACATACATCTAAAACTCCGCATTGAATGCTACAGATAGCACATTATCTCAACCCACATCTGTACGCAATAGAAACATATAGGAACGCATCTCCGTATTCATACGTGGGTATATAGCAAACGAATCAGTTATTACCCATATCCAACTCGCAATTCATAACTGCTTCCATTTTCTATGTGTGTAGTTGTACGTCGGTTATGACACACATAAATCGCCAAAAACTAGCACGTTGCGCGCTTCATACCGAGCATGTATACGATAAAATTTATACCCCTCACGATCACGAATCCATTCAACAGGTAAAAATCGTGAATCAGGACGGAGTTAACGAGAGCGACATAAGCCTTAATGTCAGTACTCTTGTATTCCAATAAAAAGAATTGCATCACACTTTCACTTGATTAGCTTTTCCCGTATCCCCGCTATCCCCATATTTTCTAAAAAGTAGAACGATTTTTTTTCACTACAGAGTGGATTCATGAGTGCTAAGACCAAATTCATAACACAAGTTTGATTTATGCCTAAGTCGTTTCACACGACTGATATTTTGTGGTGGAAACATTTTATGTGAGAACGGTGAGAACCTTTTATTTCTACAAAAATCGATGGAAATTAATCGTACACAATGGTAATGTCGGTAACAAATTGTACTAGAAGACACGACAAATAGCTAAATGAGTAAAGTTTGTATAACTCTTTCACAAAGATGATTAATTAAAAGTTTTCGAGCCCAATAGTCCATCAGTCAGGGGAAATTATTACAACATCACAAAGGCCTACATAAATTTAAATCAAAATACAATTCGTTAAATTCTTTAGCATCGTGAAAATTTTAATATAGATCTTTACCAATTGCGAACATGAAGCAAGTACATAAAATTATAAAATCCGTCAGCTATACGAAACTCCGTGACAGTTAATTTCAACTAACAAAACATTTCAATAAAACAAAAACAATTCAGTTTTAATTACGAAATTCATTTACAATCCTTATACTTAATTCTTGATATTTTTTTTGTATGAATTGTTGTGGACCTAAATTCATCGTATTCAAAAGCTAATGCGTTATTCAACACTTGAAGAACATAACACCGAACACTTTACCGAACTTCCATCTAGCTTTTGCAGTGCCTAGTGTCTATACTTTGGTTGTTTATACAGAGCTTGGAAGTATTTTTGTTCATGCATAGAAGAATCAATGAACATAATATTCACAGTTCTGTATAAATATCCCACAACCGCATTTTAACCGACATTCAAAACAAAAGAGCCAAAAATTCAAAAAAGATAGAAATTGTTAAAAAATTAATTTACATAACAACGAAAAAGTGTGTGGAATTGGAGTTCTATCTGGCATTCTCTTTCTGTTATAAACATTTCAACACAACACTTTTATTAATTTATTATAAAATGTAAATTTACTATTTTTCGACGCTTTTCATTATCTTTTCTCTGCGGGCTTTCTATATTTTATGATTTAATTGGAATGATAACAATAGTTGAATGGAATTCCTTTTAAGTTTAGTTTACTTCGTCGAAAAATAAATTCGAACGAAAGCAATGTGTTGTGGAGAAAAGTTGCGAAAATGTTGAATTGATTAGAACAGGTGATGTTAACAATTTTTAATCTTTCCATAAATCACGTACCTGCCGTTTGTAAAGGTCGTAGTTTGGACACACCGTAGGATCCTGAGCCAGGATAGAATAATAGAATATTTATGGCATTAACTGCCTCTTTTTCTTGCGGTTCGCCCTTCGCACAAAGATATAAAAACCTACCAGTTCCTTAGTTAACTTTTAGTTTACTGACCTGTTTCGTTCGCTATAGGAACATCTTCTGTCAGATTCAGTTGGATTTAAAACAAAAGCGTTTGATTTGACTCACACATAATTTTAAACAATTTCCTGTTTAAACGGCAAAACTAGTTTCGCTTGAAATGGGGCACTAGTAACGCGAACTTCGAATTACTGAACGAAATCTATGGTGAGCTCGGGAAAAAGGAGATTGTAAGCGGCATCTTCTTAGACTTAACCAAAGCGTTTGATTGTGTTAACGACAGTTTGCTACTTCGGAAGCTTGAATTAGCTGGAAAGCGGTAAAAGTGAAAGGCGTATCTAGTACGTGGAGACCTTCCCCAATTGGTCTCCCTCAAGGCAGTACGCTTGGACCGCTTTTCGTCCTAGTTTTCATTAACGACATGCATAATCTGAAGTTAAAAGGGTACCTGAACTTATTTGCAGATGACTCTGCACTGTTCTATAAAGACCATTGCATCAAAAACAATATTGAAGCAATAGAAGAAGACCTGACTTTCATTGCCAAGTATCTTCGGCTGAATCGGTTAACGCTGTATATTGGCAAATGCAAATTGATTCATTTTCGATCGAAAAAAAAGGCTGATCATACATGACGCTAAAGTTCGATTTAATGGCGTCGTTATTAAGCCTGTTAAAGGAGGGTAACCGATTTGGTATGAAGTCTGGGCCACGAAAACAAGTTGTTGTGAAAATGCATAAAAATGGAAAAGAAATCGAATGGGCAAATTTTTTTTGAAGACACCTAGACTATTGAGAAATATTGTGAGTTTCAGAAAGGTGACAACCTTAAAGCGCAAATTCCCTAGTTTTGTTAACCACCTAGTTTTTGTGGCATTCGTAAAAGGAAAAGTTTCCTAGGTTCGCCAACCACCTAGTTTTTTGTGGCGTTTCATTAAAGCGCAAATTCCCTATTTTCGTTAGCCGCTTAGTTTTTGTGACATTTCGTAAAAGCAAAAGTTCCTTAGTTTCTCTAGCCACCTAGTTTTTTGTGGCATTTCATTAAAGCGCAAATTCCCTAGTTTTGTTACCTAGTTTTTGTGGCATTCGTAAAAGGAAAAGTTTCCTAACTTCGCCAACCACCTAGTTTTTTGTGGCGTTTCATTAAAGCGCAAATTCCCTAGTTTCGTTAGCCACTTAGTTTTAGGCAAAACAGACTTTCTTTTTGGTAAAATTGATTTTTTATTTGGTAAAAATTGAATTTTTTTTCGATAATAGTTGATTAAATTTTAGGTAAAATTGATTTTATTTTATGTAATTTGTTTTTATTTTAGGTAGTTTTGAAAATTTTTTGTGTGCGTTTATATTATCCCTTAAAAAACCAAAAACGTTACAATAACTACTTACACATTAAAAGTACAATAACATGAATTCGAAAAGTATAATTTAAAAAAACAAAACAAACAAAACTACATATGGAAAATATTGAAATTAAAATTAAGAACATTACAAAAAATAAATCAAGTATAAAAATCATTACAAATATCGCCGTTAGGCTGTCGTCAAAATGGCTAAACCAAAAGGATGGAGTCGTCAAAAATCAAAATGAGTAAATTCAGATATGTTGCCAATTAATGGATCGTTCAATGAGATGTGTAGCCACGAAATAAAATTGAAGTTTCTGTGAAAAAAAAAATCCTTAGGCTTTTAAACATATCAAAACATTCAATCAATAAATTAATCACCGCACGCGGAGCTTTCTGGCTTCTTTTATTTAGTGGAATGAAAGCACCTAAACAAAGACACTAGCAAACCACAAATGTTCCAAATACTGATTCCTGACGCCCGCCGTCGTACAATTGAATTCTTTTTCGCAGAAACTGTGAGTTAATTTTCCCAGTAAGGACGTCGTGTATAAAAAAGATTGCCTTTGAACACTTTCTAGTCATTGAATGTGAACGCTGTGGTGCGGTGCCCAAATTGAACTGGAGAATTAGAGGTGTGATGTAACTATGGCTGAGTATAGTATCTTCGCTGTGTTCTGGTCGAATCGTCTGTAGCATTGTCGTTTAACAAATGATAGCATAGAAGAACCCTTTTTCGATGCTAGCTCGAGGTGGTCGTTGAAAGAAAATCTGTGGTCGTATGTAGCTCCTAAGTCTTTTATGCTATGAACACGTTTAATTAGTTTGTCTTTGATGAAATATTCTGCAATTATTGGGAACTTTTTTCTTGAAACTGACATAATTTTACACTTGCCGTCGTTTAGCTCGAACCCATTTTTGTTGCACCATTCAACAAAATCACTAATTGATGATTGCAATATGTGAGTGTCATTAGGTGAGAATATGCGGATGTGTACTATTTTCTTGTCATCAGCTAGATTTATGTCTTTAGTTATATCAGAACTGCCATCTGAGTCGTCAAAGTAAACCAGAAAATACAGTGGTTCTAAAACCGATCCTTGACTAACTCCGGAGGAAATGTCATTCATATCGGATTTACTGGAGTTGACTCTTACCAACTGCTTGCTGTTTTTGAAGAACAGCGAGTTACTCAGACGATATTTGTGGACAGACAATTTTAATATTAACTCTATACCGTTATCACGTTATCACGTGAAATGCCTTTCGAATGTCAGCGTAAAAGATGTCAGTCTGGCAGCCATTGTCGAATCCATCGTGCACCATGATTGAAAGCTCCATCAAATTGGACACTACTCTTTTCCCAGGAAAAAATCCTTACTGATTCAATGTTGAGTGCGGAAAGATGTTAAATTTTATTTGATTGAAAATAATTTTCTCGAAAACTTTTGCCAAATTTGGTGATACACAGACACCTCGATAGTTTGATATATCTGACTTCCGTCCAGATTTGTAGATGGGCGTTAAGTGACCAATTTTCCATACGTCGGGGTAGTGTATTTCTGCTAATGATTTTGAAAAAATCAACGAGAGGGGTACATCTAAGAGATCAGCACACTGACGAAGAAATATTGGATATATTTTGTCCAAGCTGACACCCTTGCTAAGGTCCATACAGAGAAGTGCTTGACGAACTACTACTGGTGTTATAGTGATTTGAGTGAGTTGATTCGCTTGTTAATATGTGTAATAAGAGCATAGTCTAAGTCAATTTCGTTTTAGTTTCCAGCATACACAGAAGCAAAAAATTTTGCAAAGAGGTTGGATTTATCTAAGTCATTTCACACTTGCTCTGACCCATAAAACATTTTCCCTGGTAATGTGTTCGTTTTGTATTTGGAGTTGATGAAGTTCCAGAATTTCTTCGGTTGTTTCTTGTAATCAGATGCTAAGCTGGTTACGTATGAGTTGTAGAGTTCATTTTGATAAGATTCAAATTAATTTTTCGCATCTCTGAACTTCGTTTCATTTCCAGTTGACAATCTTGATAAGGGTCGATTGATCCATTTATGGTACGCTCGATTCCTTCTGTATTTAAGATTGATCAGATTAGCTTTATACATTCATAATCGTACAACAGAAATTCAAGCACAGATGGCGTTGGAAATCAGAAAATTAACAAAACTTCGGTAATTCCTGCCGGGGATTGATGTTTCCAGTAAGTGAATACACCATGACGAAAAGAGGCGAGCTTTTGATGCTACTTGTTTGGGTGAGAAAGCCCTTCTTGAATTCAGTTTAAATGACTGGAAGTACCAACTTTACCAGTTGCTGCTGAGAATTGTCTTAAAACATAAGGGGATAATATAAACGCATATAAAAAAAATCACAATTAGCGAAAATAAATTCGAATTGTCAAATTGAAAAATAAGTTTTACCGAAAGTTTAATCAACTATTACCGAAAATAAAATCATTTTTTACCGAATAAAAAATCAATTTTACCAAAAACTATTTCACAATTTACCGAAAGAGGACAGCATAAAAAAATAAATTTTACCAAAAAAGTATTCATTTTGCCATAAAATTAAATCATTAATTACCAAAAAATAATTCACAATCTACCGGAAAAAATCAATTGTTACATAAAGGGGCGGCCCTAAGGGCTACGCGGAACAAAGCATTCTTGTCCGGTAGATCGGAGATTTGCGACTTAAGTACCTCATACTAAAATGCATGCAAGGGTTGATGAAAAGTTTGATGCAGATGAATAAGAAATGGATATGGTAGTATTTTATTAGTTACCATAAACTTATGCAAATCTGGTTTTCCCCCGTACCACCACTTCCCCGTAAAACCGTTTCCTCCGTACTTTCATTTCTCCCGTACTACCGTTTTGCCCAACTACGGTTTGCTATGTACTGTGGTACACACATTAATCAAATCATCATTGGAATTAAAACGATTTATTTTGTATCGAGTTACCTTAGACAAACGATTTATTTTGTATCGAGTCACCTTAGACTTTACTATATAAGCAATGCATTTTGTTCAATGTTTAGCATTCAAATATATGGCATCAAACTAGAAACATGAATTTGTTTTGACTAGTTCCCATATAATTGGTGACTCACGACTCTGAACGTATTTCAGATCGCCAAAAACATAAAGCTTTCGCTTTACAAAGCAAATTGCTAAAAATTTTAAATTTGTTTTTACTAACAAATCAAATTTTAGCGTTCAAAATTTGTTTCAACTTTCCAAATTTTTATATTTGTGAGAACAAATTTTATAACAAGCAAATTTTAAAAACATCAAATTTTTGCTTCTCTGCTAAATAAAATGGCAGAAGGTGCAACACCACCAGCACCAACACAAAACCCTAACGCCGCAATCCTCGATGACGATTACGAAATCGACGGACAACAAAATTTAGCAGCTAATATTAATACGAGCAGAATTAACACCATCCAGATAACAATTCCACCTTTCTGGAAAGCTGACCCTGATCTTTGGTTCTTACAAATTGAAGCCCAATTTTCAACAGTTGTAACTAGATCTGATATTTCTAAATACAACCAAATTGTTGGCAAACTAGACACAGACACTTTAACAGCAGTCAGTGACATAGTTAAAAATCCACCTACCACCAACAAATATGAGACTCTAAAAAGTCGATTAACAAATCAATTTGCTGATTCAGATCGTAAAAAATTAAAAACTTTATTCAATGATCTTTCACTAATTGATGAAAAACCTTCCAATTTACTTCGGAAGATGAAAGATAAGTCTTGTGGTAAAGTTGGAGACGACTTATTACTAGAGTTATGGACTAATGGACTACCACAACAAATACAAGCAATTCTATCTTGCTCAACCGAACCACTTGATCAACAAGTAACAATGGCCGATAAAATTTATGAAACAATCGACCAAAATTCAATCCAAACTTTATCTCGCTCCAGCGATTTCACAACACAGATTTGCAAACTAGAAGATAAAATTGATTCTCTTCAAAAAGAAATCAATCAATCTAAATCTCGCAACAGATCTGCTCAACAAAATCGTTCCTCATCCCGTTCGACACATTATAGTCGTTCCAAACCAAACTCAAACTATTGTTGGTATCACCAACGATTCAGAGATAAAGCCAAAAAATGTGATCCTCCCTGTTCTTATAACAACAAAAGGAACAGGAAATCAAAAAACTAAGCCCAGCGCAACTTGATACAAACAAATTTATAAGTCGCTTATATGTAAAAGTGAAGAATTCCGGAAGGAACTACCTTATCGATACTGGTGCTGACTTAAGTGTTATTCCACCTACAACAAAAGAAAAAGGTCACACTTCTTGTAATTTTACTTTACGTGCTGCTAATGGTACGCCAATTAAAACTTACGGAAGCAAATCCATCACACTAAACCTAGGCCTCCGACGTAACATTCGTTGGATATTTGTTATTGCAGACGTGCAACAACCCATCATTGGATTAGACCTACTAAAAAAATTCGATTTACTGGTAGATGTCAAAAATAGCAAACTAATTGATAATTTAACATCATTATCAACAAACGGAATAAAAATTGATTGTAATCCAGATCTAACAATCAAATCAATTTCCAACATATCCGTTTACCATCAATTATTAAACGAATTTTCGGACATTCTCGACATGTCTACATTCCACTCAGCAAAACGCAAACACAATGTAAAACATCGCATTGTAACCAATTGTCAACCAATCTTTGCTAAAGCAAGAAAATTAAACCCAGACAAATTAAAAATAGCTAAAAAAGAATTTGATGAAATGCTACGCCTTGGTATTTGTCGTCCATCCGACAGTCCTTGGGCAACACCATTACATCTAACACCTAAACCATCAGGTGGATGGCGTCCTTGTGGCGATTACCGTCGACTAAATGCTAACACCTTACCAGATCGCTACCCATTACCAAACATTCAAGAATTTAACTATTTTTTGAATGGTAAAACGATCTTCAGTAAAGTCGATTTAGTACGAGCTTATTATCAAGTTCCAATGTCTGAAGAAGATATTTAAAAAACCGCAATTATAACACCATTTGGTCTTTTTGAATTTCCAAACATGACTTTTGGTCTATGTAACGCAGCTCAAACATTCCAACGCTTCATAAACGAAGTTGTTCATGGTTTAGATTTTTGCTTTGCATATCAAAATGACATTTTAATAGCATCAGAAAATGAAGAACAACATATACTTCATCTTCATTCACTATTTACCCGTCTTAACGAATACGGAGTAGTAATAAATATTGATAAATGTCTCTTTGGTCAAAAAGAAATCCAATTTCTTGGTTTTCAAATAAATGAACAAGGAACTAAACCATTAAATTCGAAAGTTCAAACAATCTTAAACTTTCCTCTACCACAAACCGTTAACAAATTAAAACGATTTCTCGGAATGATCAATTTCTTCCGCAGATTCATTCCTCATGCAGCGGAGACACAAATTCCACTCTTTTCCTGCATATCAAAAATGACAAAACTCAAATCAATTGGACTCCTGAAATGTTAAATGCATTTGACAAATGTAAAAAATAATTAGCAGATGCAACATTACTTGCTCATCCTGATCCTAATTCTAAAATTTCTTTACATGTTGATGCATCTGATTTTGCTATAGGAGGTGTCGTACTTCAATGGAAACAAAATATTTGGCAACCGCTATCATTCTTTTCACAAAAATTATAACAAGCTCAAACAAAATATTCAACTTATGATAAAGAATTACTTGCCATTTATGAAGGAATTAAACATTTCCGATCAACACTGGAAGGTACAGATTTTACTATCTTTACCGACCACAAACCATTGACTCATGCTTTCAACCAAAAGCAAGACAAAGCTACTCCTCGTCAAAACAGACAATTAAATTACATTTCACAATTTTCCACTGACATACGTCATGTACAAGGAAAAAAGAATGTAGTTGCAGATACATTATCACGCATTGCAACTATTAATCAAATATATTCACTATCTTTTGAAAGTTCAATTGACTACAGACGACTGTCTGAAGCACAAAATCAAGACAAGAATTTTTTCAACAAACTTGATTCCAGTCTAACAATAATTAAAACAGACTACAATGGCTCAAAAATCCATTGTGATATTTCAACAGGAAAACTTCGACCAGTTATTCCTCCAAGTTTCAGAAAAATTATTTTTGATAATGTTCACAAATTATCACATCTGGAATCAAAGCTTCAACAGAACTTATCAAAAAAGATTTTGTTTGGCCAACAATGTCAAAAGACATCAAGAAATTCTGTCAATCTTGTATTGCTTGTCAGAAATCAAAAATCACACGGCACAATTCTAGCCCAATACAACCGATTGACATTCCAAATGAACGTTTCAATCATATCCACATAGATATTGTTGGACCCCTTCCTCCATCCGAAGGATATAAATACTGTTTAACAATAATTGATCGCTTTACTAGATGGCCTGAAGCCATACCTATGAAAGACTCAACTGCTGAAACAGTATCTACAAAATTACTTTTTCATTGGATCTCTCGTTTTGGTGTTCCAAACATCATTACTACAGACCAAGGTCCACAATTTGAATCAGATCTATTCCAAGAACTGAATAAATTACTTGGAACTAATAAACAACGAACTACCAGTTACCACCCACAAGCAAATGGTATCGTTGAAAGATGGCACTGTACACTAAAAAACGCTATCAAGTGTCATAAAAATTCAAATTGGATAAACTCACTTCCAATAATATTGCTAGGTTTACGATCAGTAATCCTACCAAACCTAAATGCTTCAGTCTCTGAAATGGTCTATGGAACAAACATCCAACTTCCATATCATTTCTTTCACAAAACTGAAACAAATACAACAAAAGACGCATTCACTTTTGTTGAAAAATTGAAAAGAATTATGGATGATATTCAGCCTATTCCAAGCTCCAATCACCATAAACAAAAGATTTTTATATTTAAAAATCTCAAAGACTGCTCTCGTGTTTTCGTCCGTAAAGATGGTTATAAAAAACTACTACAACCCAATTACGACGGTCCATATGAAGTCTTAAAACGAGACGCAAAATTCTTTACCCTAAAAATCAAAAATAAAGAAAAAGTCATCAGCATTGACCGTCTCAAACCTTGCTTTGAAATTCCAGAAACACCTTCTGTTAATTCAATTAAGCAAACAAAAAAAGTTACTTTCAACTTAGAAAATAACTTATTTTTCGAACCATGTTTTGAAATTTCTTCACTTGACAATCAAAACATGGCAACTCAAATTTAGACATTCAAAATTTTCGTCATCAAATTACATTGGTACAACTTGGCAAATTCGATTGGCTCATTTCCTCAAAATTCAATCAAATTCAACTCCATCAACCATCAATTATCAATTCAAAATTCGTGAACCCAAAATTCGTCAACCCAGATGGACATGACTCAATTTTTTCGACAGGGGGACGTATGTGGTACACACATTAATCAAATCATCATTGGAATTAAAACGATTTATTTTGTATCGAGTAACCTTAGACTTTACTATATAAGCAATGCATTTTGTTCAATGTTTAGCATTCAAATATATGGCATCAAACTAGTAACATGAATTTGTTTTGACTATTTCCCATAGTACAACTATTTCCCACGTACTACCGTTTTCTATGTACTAACATTACTCCCATACAACCATTTTATCCGTACTACCGGTTTCCCCGTACTACTTTTTTCTCCATACTACTGTCTTCCCCGTACTGCTTCTTCCCCTGAACTGCCCATCATTTTCACCAATACTGGTGAATTTTACTAACAAAACTCTGAGACTTTGCCAAAGAAACTAATGGTCTAATACCTTCGCAGATACTTCTAAAACCATGACAATTGATTACATGTCCAACTGCCCGACATTTTCACCAATACTGCCATAGTGTACGCAAGATAGAGTATACCTTAGCTGCAACACCGTTTCAATGTTTCTGCCAAGTTATCGCTGTCAACCTAACCTCCAAATCCAACACTTCTACACTCGGGACAATCATCTCTCACTACTCTCCATTACTACTAAATATTATTGCTTGAGTCTTTCCATTGTTCAGATTCAACCCATTCTCCGATGACCAACTTTCAATTTTTCGCAGATCTTTATTTATCTTCCTTGTACTATTTATTACAGAAACAATATCCCTATTAGCATCTATATAAGATTGAAAATCGTCAGCAAACAAATGAGCATGTGCCTCAACTTATCTGGTAGAACATTGATGAACATTGAAAACAGGAGAGGGCCAAGAACTGACCATTGCGATAGACCTGACAAAATCGGCAGAAGTGGAGACAAGAACCCCTTAATTTGAACAGCTTGATACCGACGAGACAAATATGACGACAGTAAAGTCAATGCAGAACTTGAGAAAAAGAAAAAGAGTTTATGCAACAAAAGCTTATGGTTAACTGTGTCAAAGGCTCGAGTAAAATCAAGCAACAATAAGGCCACTAACTTCCTACATTCAAAGTCCTTTAGTATGTCGTTTTTTACCTTAACCAGTGCCGATGAGCTACTGTAAATCGGGCGAAATCCAGATTGGTAGCATGTCAGCATGTTGCAAATCTCTAAAAAATGCACAATCAGATTCTCTTTTAGGCCCAAATTTTTCTAGTTTTGGTCATTTTTCTATTCTAAGACTTTGTCGAAGAAACCAACGCTGTATATGCCATACGTCGCAAAATATTCTTAAAAACTGATCTGGCCAACATTTTTCCAGTTTTGGAAACTACCGAAACTCTAAGACTTTGTTGAAGAAACATCAACCCGAAGACCTAACATCAACCAAAAAAATTTACAAAGAAAACCAAGACGGCACATCATTTCGTTCCATACTAATAAAAGTATTTGCATGCGCCTACCCTTTTTCAAAACCATAAAATTTTTACTGGAACACACCACAGAATGCGTGTATTAAATATTTTTATCTGAAAGCGGCCGATAAATGCATTGTTATTTGAAGAAATAAATTACTTGAATTTAATGCGAAATTATAGTTACTGAAGCCAATAACAACGAATTAATTGAATTTCATGTGACATTATGCTCACTATATACCGACGAATACGTGCTTTGTACGAATGACGTATTCCTGAATCAAAATAAAGTTTTATCAAAATGCTCCGACCGGTGCGACGAACTGATTAAAGAAATTAAGAGACGGACTCTCAAGAACTTACATTGAGCTTTAGAAATGACAAGAGCGATCCACAATGAGTTCAAACCAGATATCAGATGACTCTGGTTAGATTCTTCAATAGAACTTTATTTTGATTAAGGAAAAATATAGCAAAACGACTCTATGCAGTGATGTATGACTGAATGGTATGAAAAAGGAATGAAGTTTGCAAAGCTGTATTTTTCAAAAAGTCTTTGCCTATATTCGTGAGAACATTTTCATGAATTTTCACTTGGTTAGTACTTTTGATCGAACAATTTCTGGCCAACTATGATTTTTAAAAAGGCGTTTTTATGTTGATTCCTTTTTATGGCCTTTTTAATAGTACCAAAATTTCATTAAAGGACATAATTCTACACGAAATCGGTGTACTATTGTGGAAAAGGAGGAGTCACAACCTAAGGGTGCTTTCAAAATCCAGAAATCCTTACATTGTACTAACCTCTCGTAATTTTCATGAATTTTAACGAATTCTCGAGACTTTCATGAGAAGAATTCAAGAATGCAGACAATGAAATATATCGGAAATACTGTTGCACACAATCATGCATATAATACCGATTCGCGCAACATGAAAAGTACTGTAAATCCGAAATTGTTGTTTCATCTATACCGACCGCTTTTTCAGATAAACCAGCATATTGAACAGGCCATTGTAAGAGCCTAGTTAAATAATTTTTTGAATATACAGGAATAACATACAAACAAACAATTACGCAATCTCGGAATGTTTTTAATGAAATAGCTTTGAGAACTGCTTTTTGACTCGTGTAGTTATATTCCTCGCCTTCGGCTCGGAATCTAAACTCAATCCTCGTGCAAAAACAGTTCTCAAAGCTTTTTGCTTAAAAACATTCCTCGATGCGTAATTATTTGTTTGTATGTTATTCCTGTATATTCAAAAATACAATTATTTAACGCGTCACTTACTGGCCTGTTCAATAATCTACTATAACACCTCCTACTACGCGAACATGAATCAATGAAGTCATGTGTGTAAAATAGTTTTTTCGTTTCTTCCATTCTACGCTTATACATAGACACATGCATGCATCCGTAACAATATATGTATTCTCCTTGAAATTACTCGAACAAATTTCTGATATAAAAAATTTACAAAAATGTTATACTTCACGAAATCTGAGGGCTTTCTAACGTATAAATCTTTGTACAATTTGTTCCACAGGGGTCAACCTTGTCCTCGCTTATGTTCGTCATCTTCCTTCATGATTTATTTGAAGAAAAATTCAAAGGTAATCTTTACCTGTTTGCAGATGACACTGCGTTCCAATATTCGAGGTATTCAATGAGTAGTTTACAATCATTGATGCAAAGTGATCTGAATCTTCTGCACTCCTGGACCACGAGAAACCAAATGTCCGTGAACATAAGTAAATCTAACTACATGATTTTTAGGGATTGTCCGACCATGAACTTTGAACTCAAATTTGACGGAACATCATTAGAACGCCTTAGAAAAGTGAAGTATCTCGGCTTGTTGATAAATGATCGCCTGTCTTGGGATGACCAAATTACTAGAATCGTGAAGAAGCTGGTGCACTTAAACGTATTAGATGGTTTGTCCCTACATCTGTTTTGTTTAGCTTGTACTTTTCCTTCATTCATTCCCATTTGAGTTATCTAAATTCGATATGGAATGATGCTCCACTTTACCTGCTAGATGACATCCTTCGGCTACAAAAGAAAGCATTGAGAAACATTCATGGCCTTCGAGGATTAGCGTCGGTTAGAGATCGCTTCAATGAATCGATTTTACCAATTGAATATTTCAATTTGTATCAAACATCTGTAACAATTTTCTCCTTGAAGAATGGCCTGATTAAGCATTATCTCCCGATGCACATGAATTCTGACATTCATGATCATTTCACAAGGGGATGTAGTCCTCTACGCACTACCTTTTCTCGCTCTCATTTCGGACAACTTTCATTAGATAATCGCGGTTTTCGCTTTTACAATAACTTACCAGAAGCAATCCAACACATTAGCAATGTGTCTAGATTTAAAATCGAACTAAAGGCTTATTTGTTATCCCCTTTTCGTTCGTCAAATGACTACCACGTTTCATGGTATTCCTCAGGTAACTAGCGCCATCGTTTTAACGGTTATCGTTTTGCAACTTAAGTTTTGTTTGATTAATTACATTGATTCGCTTTGATTCCATTTATCTTAGTTTGATTCTTTTGTTTTTTTGATTAGATAGATTCTTTTTGTATTTTTTTTCTCATTTTTCCTAAATTGGTACGATTAAATATGTCACAAATTGATTCATTGTACCGAACATGTTCAGGCTAAAAGCCTATAATGTTTTCAATAAATAAACATAAACATAAACATAAAGTTGTGGAAAATTACAAGGGGAACATTTTTGCCCATGGAACTAGAGGTTTCGGTGTTTACCTAAGGGTCCCAAAGTCGGGTTAAGGGTAAAAATATAAATTTTTGTTATGTTGTAGTGAATTTTAAGGAGAACATTTTTGCCGAAGATAGGACTTTAAAAAAGATGTATAAAATAAACCTTTTTGTTTATAGTAAGGCTGTAGGTCGGTCTTTGTACTTCGGAAGGGCTTTCGTAATAAGCAATTTCTAGAAACATACAGAAAATTGATTTTTTGGAAAGGAATACGAAGATTGCGAAAAGTCCATAAATTTTAAGAGTTTTCGAATTTATGATGGTTTAAATTACATTTCGATAAATTGTTTGACGATGGCAGAATTCAGTACGACAAAGAGTTTAGTACGAAAAAGGATTTGCTTGATTTGCAGCCATTAAATTTTCAATTATAAAATATTTAAAGTAAAATATTTTTAAAGTCTACAATGGAACGTTTGCGTAAAAACATTTTTTGTAGGAAATATTATTCTGAGCAAAAAATTGTTCCACGCTATGGTAAAATTATGACGTTTTGCATTTTTAATTAATTATTTTCTGATTGCAAAGATTTGTCACACACGAAAATGACTATACTCGACTATATCTCTCTCTTTTCTTCGCACTTAATTTTTAGGGGTTCTCTCACGAAAAAGACTACTTTTGCTTGTCAAGTGCTGCTTAATGAAAAATCCAAAATTGGAAAGTGTACTGAAAACGCACTTTTGAAACTAAAATATAAAATCATCAAAGAATTTTCGATGCATGTCGTAGAACAATTTTTTGGTTTAATTGCATTTTTGCATCGTTTAAAAATAACTTTCGAAAATGCAAACGTTCCATTTTGTTGATGTTAGCTTATTCATTCTTAGGACATACTAAATTGTATGCAGCAATGAATTAGCATAAAACAGTAACTCGTACATTCAAATGACAAGAACCAAAATTAACTTTAATTGAATTTCAGTTTGTCTGCAATGAGAAAATACATTACATTTCACTTAAACTAAAAAATCAAAAATTCCTTTCAATTGTATCGTTTCCCGCAGCTCCCTGTCTCTAGGTTTCCCTTGTGGCTTTCTCTTCCCATTCGAAGTGAGGTTTGCAATGCTTTTTTGGGTTATAAAAGGCAATGCAGAACAGCACATTAATTTAGTTGCTCGGAACTCTTCAAGCAGGTCAGACGTATATAGGTTCCCATTAGAATCTACGTTTGCATTGCATTCTTTTGACTTGTAAAAGGCAATGCAAGACGACATTCTGCTCTATTATCTCGGAACGTATTTAACAAAATGAGGCGTTTTTCGTTCTCTGCCTTTAGGTTCCTCTTTTGGTTTTCTCTTCTCTATTGAATCTAGATTGGCATTGCTCTTTTTGGTTTATCAAAGGCAATGCAAAACCGAATATCACGCTGGCAATTTGTGACAGACAAACTTTTGGCTTTTATAATTAGTAACGCAAATCTTTTTGCTCCATCTACTGACAAAATTTTCTGAAAATAGAGCGTCGAACATAGGTTGTAGCGTATCAATTTTTATAACTCAATAAATTTGTCAATCGAAGTAATCATTTGAATTATGTAGAATCAAGTTAGCTTTTCTTCACCGAAAATTGTATAAATAGGGAAGTCTGTGCAAATAAAAATCATTCTACTTCTGACTTTAGTCCGATAAACATCTTGTTTCATTGAGCTTTAGCCTTAGTTAGAATCAAATAGAATCTTTGAGCTGATTGTGGCCCGTTTCGATGTTTCTCAGTCGAAGTGAGCACAGTTAACCTTAGTATTCTATAAGGTCTTCATTTACCTTTCAAATAAAGAAAAAATTGTGAAAATCGGAAAGAAATTACTCCAGATACATATAATATACACCTAAGGCCGAGTAGCGGCCTCAGTTCTACGTCCCAACATTCAAATCTTTTTCGGCATCCTTAGGCAACCACGAAAGTTACTTAGGAATCTAAATTCGACAAACATTCTGTTTAACATGTTTTTTTGAAACTCAATTTTTACAAAATTATTAGGTACATTAATTATCTCGTGTCGGGTCAGGTTACCCGACTCATGGAAACTAAATCAAAAGACCCGACCCGGGTTTTAGGATCACGTTTTTGTTGAGCTTCGGGCGGTCTGCTGTCCTCTAACAACAACTCCCACGACATTCAGACCCGTGTCGACTGTAATATACTGTTACACAAAACGTAACACTAAACGACGTATAAAGAAATGGTTCTTCTGATGTCATCATTAAAAACGACTGGCTATTCACAGCACCGAACTTTTATTCAAACAAAATTTAATATGTTAATTGAACTTTGGATTCTGCTTGAGGAAAACAGTTACAAAACGACTACACTCAAAAAAACAAACCTTGAATGCTCACTTAATGAAAAGTTGGAAGTTGGAAGACACGGCAGCTTAACCTTAAACGTAAATAAATAAATAAACCATCACAAACTGCTGAATATTGCCAAAAACGATCGTAAATTTGTTTACGATTGTGTTAAACTTTTATTTAACTGAAAACTTTTCATTTCAAAATAATATAACAAGTTGTACGTAATGGAGTTGTAAAATAGGAGGCACGACTTACAAAAAACATCTGCAAGGGACCCGTACGCATCAGAATACATGTGCAAACAGAAAAAATGTTACGAAAAGACTCGAACGTATCTAAGTAAGTATTGTCTTAATTCTTAAGTATATACAATTACGTCCACATTAAATTGGACTGGAAATTGCCAAAAGGGCAATATTGGAAAACTCGTACGAAGCAACGGCGCTAAAAACCTCTGCAAACCCTTTAAATAAGCCCAGAATTTAGAAGCGACCTAGCGCACTTAGGAGAGGCATGGATAAAAAAGTTTGCCTCTTTTTTCTTTACAACACTGCGCAAATGATAAAGCTAAAGCTACCAGCTAAAAATACGAGAAACATTAACTAAACTATTGTGACCTAGTTGGTCGTTTGATTGTATGGCTTAGTTAGCCGTTGTTTGACCTAGTTGGTCGTTTTAGAAATAAACGCGCCCTTTAGACTTGTTGTCTAGGCAAGAGACGAATTTATTCTGAATTATTTCATACAATGTTCCCGTATTTATACTAATAAATTACACAAAGAACACTAGATTTTACATGATTTAAATGGACTACTTTTCTTTCCTTAATGTTAGAATTTCTGAGTGAAAACACTCATTCGAATTTAACAATTCAAGAAAAACTTGTTGGAGACAATGTAGCATTGAATTCAAATAAAATATGTTTCAATCATGTAGGCGACTAAATTCATTGTAAATTATTCTCAATAAATATTTCAATTTGGGCAGACCTGTTTCAATCAGTTAGAATTGAGTATCGCCTGCACTGGAATATCATTTGGAATCAGCCTCTGCATACTCCAGTAATACCATCAACTATCATGTAGGCTCGCTCAGCGTGAGTTTGGCTTACAAGGACACTACAGCCCGAATCCCGCAACACATTTTCACTAATTTGATTTTCTGATGTCCACATCTTTCATTTAAAATCTTAAACAGCAATTTCCGTTCTAATTTCGCAGAGATAAAAGTGAAGAAGACGGACCTGTTCCGATTGTTTGATTTGTAAACGAAACAAAGCTGATTGAATCGGTTCAAGTCATGTGAAGTTGTACTCCTACTATTTTCGCTATTAGTACATAACCACTAGCACAGTAAAAACTTTCCGGTATTGAAAGGATCTAAGAAAAAGTAGAACCACAAACAGCGAAACTAGTAAAATGATTTATCCTTTAAAACCCTTCATGGGTTGTTCAGGTAAAATTATTATTATATTATAAGTGAAACAGTTCCACCGACCTTCAAAAAACAACGTTTTTGACCACTTCTTCGGCCATAACTTCAAAAGTTTTCGACGGCTTTCGCCCAAATTCAATCCCGTAATCAATTTTTGAGGAAAAAAAAAGTTTTTGACAATCGGATAAGATTTACCCGATTTATGTAGAAAAAACACGTTTTTCCTTAGTAGAGATTCAGTTTTACGGCCCTGTCTGAGGTCAAAAGCTCAAAATCAAAAGAAAAGTTCCTTGCATAAAATGTTAGGCCTGCCCAGACCTTTCAAACAAATAAAAATTTATGAAAATCGAAAAAGATTTGCTCGAGATATGTACAAAAGACCTAAGTCGACTTAAACGGCCCTAGCATATTGGCCCTTGGGCCGACAGTGCCACGATTTAACCTGAAAAAATATTTTCCAATTACCATTCACGTAAAAACAAGTTTTTGAAAAGCGGTTGAGTTTTACTCAAGTTATCGTGACAGACGGATGGACGGCCCCTTTTTTATTGCTGATTCATCATCTTAAAACCATGAACGAGGCTCCCGACCAGAAGCGCCGACTTTAAATCGGTCTATGAGGGACGAAGAGCAGAAATTGATGAAAAGTCTTGAAAACCGCTAGGAATTTGAAGAATTTTGCATGGCTCATGGGGGTGGCGATTGCCCCCCCCCCCACGCTCCTTATACTCGGCGCCTCTGCTCCTCCCTACTCCAGCGTCGAAATTTAGGTGGTTACAAACGTCGTGGTAAACGCA